>QEPC01005433.1:4191557-4225000 GCA_003113815.1 Sphenodon punctatus | reverse complement strand
CTAACATGAAATATTGGACCAAAGCACATACTTAGCATACTCAATATCTGTCCTATGCAGCCATTTGTGACTATAAGTGTATGCTCACAGAGAAAACCCCGTCAACTTCAGGGTTGCAAGCCAGAGGAATTTGCCCCAGGGAACTCCATTGAAGTCAATAGAACTCTCAATACAGAACGTTAGCTCCACCATAACTAATGGAGCCACTAGTGTGGCTTCATAATTGGATGTTTTTAGATGGATGTTGGACTGCCTGCCCCTGGAGCTGCTGTATGGGTGCACCCCCACATACGCCTGCTCCCATCCCTGCCTGGGTCCACTTCAGACAGACCCGGTGGGTTCTTCGGGCCCCCACCATAGGGTAGTGTGCAATCGCCCGATGCTCTAGGCAGGCACCCACATCTATGGTGTTGCCCGGGCCGGGACAATAGCCAGCTGGAAGCTGAGCAGCAGTGTGGGTCCATGCATCAGATAGGCAGCTGCTGTGCTTTGGGCTGGTGCCCTGGGTTTGACTGGTCTACTCTGCTGGTGGCGCTCTGGGATGTTCTGGAGCACTGTCAGCAGGGATACTTATGTCTGCTCTGCTTGCATAGCTTTTGGGGTACCAGACAGACAGGCCAGCAGGGCTGAAGCAGGCTGGTGCAGCAAGCACTGGGGCAGTCCGTCTGTCTGAAAACACCCATTGTGTACACCAATCCAACAGTCAGGAACCAACAAATAGAACAGTTGAGGGTTTGATGCATCTTTAATTAAAACCGTTCATTTTAAATGTGCAGTGAGACTCACTGAAATTTATGTTGCTGCTAGTAAAAAGGGGCCTTTAACATCTGATCCTATCCTTGCCCCTGTTGACATTGCACTGAATGGACTGCGTACAGTTTAATTAAATAATCTCCACAACGTTGCTGTTTCCCCCGGCAAACAGAAGGCCATTTATATAGACTTGTGTTACTTTACAGCTAGTTTATGTGTATGTATCTCAGCCCAGGCGGTTTCCTCTCTTCTGTTACTCCATGTGTTTGCCTAGTGCTAATTCAAAGGCTCAGCTTTCTGCTGCTGAGCTCTGCACCTGCCCCCAGCCCCTGTCAGAAGAGGAAATGTGGCTATACATCACATGTTTAATGCAGAGCTAGGTATTCCAAAGAGTGGGCAGGTTGGAGATCGAGAGTTAGCAAATGCCAGTGTGTTTTGCACTGATATTGGTACCTTTAAACTCAGGAGCATCTCTGCATCTCCCTTTTGACAGTCCTCAGGGGTGTACTGATATTTGCAGAGCACATGAAAGGAAAGGGCATAAATCCACAACCCTCCGTCATCCAGACAGTGGTAGACTCTCCTCTTGGATATACCAGTATAACTCTGGAATAGCAATGAGGGCAGTTACTCCAGATTAACATCAGTCTAAGTGTGGGCAAGATTTGGTTCCTAATTGCTTTACTTGCAAATAGTCCCATTGGGCTAGATTCTACATTTCTTTATTTTTTATTTATTTAAATTTTTATCCAACCCTGTTCCAAGGGTTTAGGGCAGGTTACAATCCATAAAATACATTTAAAAAGACACAAATAAAAAGTAATTAAAATCCCCTAATCCTAATCCCCTCAACATTATTCCCATCTGCCAAATGTTTGGCCAAATAGAAAGGACTTATATTCCTTTTGGAAGATAAGCAGGTTTGTCTTTCACTATCCAAGACCAGGGATAAGGGAATTCTTTTGGCTCTCAGACTTTAGCAAAATATTGATATGCCCCTGAGCAACACAGCATGCAAGGTCACGTTCTGACAAACAGCTACTTCGTAGTAATTAAGCCTTAAATCACTTGTACTCCTGAACTGTTCACACATCAGGAGCTCTAAACCAAAGTTATTCAGGAGTAGGAAGAGAAGTATGTATTCCTGAAAAATGAGAAGTGAATATTCCCTTTTGCTTTTTACTTTGAAGCAACTGTAGTGCGAACACTTTGCTTTGAATTAAAAAGAGAAGGATAAGATTTCTTGTCATGGACATTTGGGGGAGACTGTGAAGTGACTACTTCTGTTTGCAGCTGCAGTGTGAATGATACCGAAGTGGAATAGTTACTTTGATTTAACCAAATTGAAGTTGTTCTATTTCTCACGGTTCATCGGAATGTGGCCTGTGTGTTTTTCTCTTAGGGCACTATACTATTGACATCAGTGGCGTTATTGTATAATTACTAGAGTGTAACAGAACAGAATTTGACTTACTGAAACTGCTGGGAGCTTATTCACAATGTGAATTCTTTGGGGTGGGGGCTATGTCTTCCCACAGATGCGTACTTCACCTAGCAGCACGCTGGCCCTCTGATCTCAGCTGGGGAGATTTCTGATTGAAAAAGAAATAACAACACTGACTTGGCCCAAAATGGCCAAGAACCATTTACTTGTCTCAAACCAGCTTGATGCACTTTTTCTTAGTGAAACAAGTAGATGAAAGGTCTAATAATGCAAAAAGTCTCTTTTATATTGTTTTTCATACTTTGATTTTAAAGGACCGAATTCTGCTCTGTTGCACTTGCCTAAACAGTAAACAGTGACTTGCTGTGCTCTCCTGGAGTCACTCTGCCATTATACTGTAACCAAGAAAAGCACTCAGTCTGTATTTCTTTACATAACAAAATACAAAGGTTTGTTTTTCCTCTTGCTTATACTCGAGTCATTTCAAATCAGTCTACCTGCTTTGACTTCATTGAAATTATCCCTGATTTACACCAGTAAAAACCAGAATCGGGCCCTTCCACATTTATCATCATTCCCCTGTCTTTGGAACAGAAATGGCAGTCACTCTTATAAATGGAGTGGAAGCTTTTCAAGTTTCTCTGTAACTCAATTAAGGAAGCGCTCTATCATCTGCCAAACTACTGCTTCCTACATTCTGGCAACGATCCTTCCCGCCATGTACCGGAGCAGATATGAGTGGCAAGGCAGGGAGCTTATCGTGGTATATTAATTACTTTAGCATAAATAACATTCTCTCTAATCTCAGCTGCATGATTCAGTGACTCTGATGAAAATAAATTCCCAATAATAAATGGGAGATAAGAGCAAGGTGGTAAATCTGGTTTGAAAAACGGCTGACAGAGCTGTTTCATTCTAAATCTATTTTAGCGGTGGTGGCATCAGACAAAATTGAAGGGTTTAAAAAAAAAAAAACACCCCACAACCAAACTTTGCGTTGGGCAGGGGGAATTTGACACAGCATTTTAAAGTGACTTTGTCTGCAGAAAACAGCAAGTCAAGTCAAGCAGAACAAGAAACCCTTTGCTGTAAGCAATTCTCTCCCTCCCTATCTTCTTTCACAGCTCATTAATTCCCCTGCATTAGAAAGGTGTTTCCCCAAGTAGTCAGCCACAAGGAGAAAAATGCAGACAGAGTAAAAAGGAAACAAAAGGGGGACAATTCCAAAGCCTGCTTTGGGTAAAAAAATGGGACGGCAACAAGGAATTGCAATGCATTTCCATTCCAATCGTGTTTGTGTGTGTAGTAGGGTGCCCTGATGTAGAGATGGAGACAGAGGTGATTTCAGAAGTGACGTGGTGAATGTCCACCACAGTCAACCTCAGTCAAACGTGGGGGTGTGTGAAAGCGCCGTGCATGTCTGTTTGCTCGCATCCAGATGTTCACCACAGTCAAACGCCGCCTGGGGTGAAGCTAACCACGCTTTGTGAGGTCGGGGCGGGAGGAGGTCCAGAAGTGTGGTGAATGGTCACCACGGCAGGGGTGAATGAAAAGTAGCTTCTGAACGGAAACCTGCAGCCGCGGTGGAAGGAGTTGACCCCAGCTGCGGTGCATTCTGGGGCTCGAACTGTGGTTCACGTCTCCACTGCGTGTCTGTTGTGTTCCCCCGGCCCATGTTCTCTCTGATTGCCCCCGGGCGGTGGTCATGATCCTGTCACTTCTGTTGGGGCCGCATGTGTCACCACGGCCCGCGGTGAATCTGTTCACACCGGGGTGGGATTCACTGTGGTGAATTGGAACGCGTCACTTCTGAAACCACCCAGAGGGTGATTTCAGACATTATGTTTTTGACATTCACCACAGTCGACCTCAGTCAAACGCGGGTAGCAGTGAAAGAGCTGTGCACGTCTGTTTGCTCGCATCCAGATGTTCACCACAATGAAACGCGGCCCGGGGTGAAGCTAACCACGCTTTGTGAGGTCGGGGCAGGAGGAGGTCCAGAAGTGTGGTGAATGTTCACCACGGCAGAGGGGAAAGAAAAGTAATTTCTGAAGGGAAACCCCCAACCGTGGTGAAAGGAAATGACCACGGGCCGTGGTGATGGCACGCAGTGTCGCTGCCAGGCAACCAACAACAAGTGGCACACAGAGGGAGATTTAAAGGGCAGGCAGCAGTAGGGGAACGTGGTGGAGAAGGCGATGGAGAGGAGGGAGGTGGAAAACGTGCGGAGGATGGAGTGAGAGGGCAAGGAGGAGGAGGCGCAGCAGCGGCAGCAGGGGGAACCCAGGAAGAAGGTAGGGGGCACAGCCAGGAGCAGGTGGGTCAGGGTTGGGGAGAGGGGGGGCGCTGGAGGGGGGGAGGGAGGGACCGCAGTCACCAGGAGCCTAACCAGCAGCCCCCGTTGTACCCACAAACAGACCAGCAAGAGGGCACACGCCCTGGTGGAACCCGAGGCTGGAGGGAGCCAGGGACAGGTGGTGGGGGCTGCGAAGGAGGAGGCAGTGGAGGGGCCGGCACTCAGGTGCCAGTACCACAGGGGGGGGGTCAGTGGGGGCTCCAGGAGACCCACGATCTCATTGCTATCTGGGCGACACCTGAGATGCAGGGCAAGCTGACGATCAACGCCCGGAATGAGCAGGTGTTCGCCCAGATAGCCACAGAGATGGGGGAGGCCGGATACACCCGCACGCCCACACAGTGCCGGACTAAAATAAAAGAACTGAAAATGGGGTTCAAGGACATCATGGACAACAACCGGTGCTCTGGGTGGGTGACACGAGCCTCCCCCTACCTGGATGCGCTGAGCTGGGTGCTCCACCACAAGGGCTCCATCGTCGCCTGGCGCCCGGTAGGAGGGGGCGGCCAGGAGGAGCGACCTGCGGAGGAGCAGCCCCCCTTGCAGCTGGAGAGCCCCGGGCATGGCCGGGCATGGAAGCCCCAGAGGAGCAGCCAGGGACCTCGGGCACGTACGCCCGGCACACTCCCAGCCCGACCGCCAGCGAGGGCATGCACGCCTCAGCTGACTCAGAGGAGGAGGAGGGCGAGGAGGAGACAGCCACCCTGCACCTCATGGTGCCTTGTGGAGCTCCCACCGCAGTTCTCACCACCACGTCATGTCTGTTGGGTTTCCCCGGCCCGGGTTCACTCTGGTTGGCCCCGGGCGGTGGTGCCGCCCCTGTCACATCTGTTGGGGCCACGCAGCTCACCACGGCCCGCGGTGAAGCAATTGACACCGGGGTGGGATTCACTGTGGTGAATCTCACCGCGTCACGTCTGAAATCACTCGGAGTAGTTCAGGTGATATCTTTTATTGGCCCAACTGCAGTTGGTGAGGTTTTGCAAGCTTTCAGGCCACACAGAGTCCTTACTCAGGCATGTAACAAATCAGAACTGCAGAGAGAGCAAATGCAGGACAAGTATATATGAGAGGCAGTGACTTGGTGGGAGTGGATAGGAAAATACACAGCATTGTTTTAAATGTCTGACATCTGTTTTCCCCAACCTACAGCCCTCTCCCTAATTATTTTTCCCTATTCACTCAAGTCACAGCCTCCTCTCCTATATTCCTATCCTGCGTTCACTCAGTCTATAGTTCTGACTTGTTACATGCCTAAGGAAGGACCCTGTGTGGCCCCAAATCTTGCATAATCTCACCAACTGCAGCTGGTCCAATAAAAGCTATCAACTGAACTATTTTGTCTCCATCTTGTATGTTTGGAACCAACATGGCAACTGCACTCTCTCTCTAGATGGATGTCGAGGTTTAAGACGCTGCTTCTCAAAATTTTTGCCTGTTAGAATTAAATAATCCTGTGACCCCAAACAGCAACAAAGACAGGCAAAGTATATCAAATACCTATTGAGATTGTGACCTCACCATCACTTGGGGTTCCAATCCATCATTTGGGAACAGTCGGTGTAATAGTTGGGCGTAGTGTGTATGACTGAACTGCTATGCACTGTTATTTGGGTGTGTGATGGGCCCTTTTCACACAGACACTCTAACACTGATAAAATGGGTGTTACATTTTATTATACATGTTTCAGGGCTGCAGGTGTGCTCTATGGGTGCCCTGCAACATGTATAATAAAACGTAACACCCATTTTATCAGTGTTAGAGTGTCTGTGTGAAAAGGGCTGTACTTGTGTCGGGGGGGGGCATTTGCGTGCTTGGGTGTATGGCTGTGTGCCGGTGTGTGCTTACTGTGTTCACTTCATATTTATTGGACCAACTACAGTTAGTGGCGGTATGCAAGCTCTTGAACCTCACAGGGTCCTTCGTCAGGTGGGTCTGGGGTTACAAAATGCCCAATGAAGGACCCTGTGAGGACCGAAAGCTTGCATACCTCCACCAACTGTAGTTGGTCCAATAAAAGATATCACTGTGCTGCTTTGTCTCTATTGCTTATACCTGGGACCAAGTACACGGCAAATCCTACTTTCCCTACACATTACATTTGTGTGAGTGAATACTGATGTGCACGCCATTGCGTGTTTGGGTACAAATAAGCAATGCGTGTAGGATACTTTTGAGCATGGAGTGTCCATCTGCTTGTTTGTGGGGGTAGACACAGCATGAGGGAGGTTCTACTGTGTAATTTTGTTTGTGTGTTGATTGTATTTACAGTGCAGGGGTATTTGTCCTCGAGTTTGTATGGATATTTTTCAGTGTGCACTAAGGTTGCCACTTTAGGTATATTTTCCCAGGCCACTTATGAAGAATACATGTTACAGAGCCTGCAGGGCCAATGCAGGTCCTGCAACATGTGTTTTTCATAAGTGGCCTGTAAAAATATACCTAAGGTGGCCACCCTAGTGTGCAGGGAGAGAGATGTGTGGTGGTTGACGGGATGTGTACTAACAAGGTAGGTGTAATTTGTATGCAGCTATTTCTGAGAATGTTTGCAGATTCTGTGAGTTTATAAGAACGACTGTTAGGGTGCTGCACTTGTTCCATTATCTGTGGCTGTATGTGGCTATTTGAGAATGCTTGTGCATATGTGGGAGGTTGTGTTATGTCAATGGGCGTAAACAGATGGACCACAGCTCTTGTTCTGTTCCACCTCACCCCAGGGTGGCCTGTCCGTCTAAAAGCGGGCTGCTAGATGGTGAGGCAGAGCAAAAGCGGAGCATCCCAGAGCACCGCCAGTAGAGCAGGGCGGCCAAACTCGGGGCACCGGCCTGAGGCGGAACCGTGGTCTCTCTGCTTGGTAGATGGCAGCTGCAGCTCCACTTCAGGTCAGTGGTTGCCCCAGGCAATGCCATAGAGTTGTGGGTGACAGCCTAGAGCGTCAGGCGATCTGCCTGCAACTCAATGGTGTGGCGGGGGGGAGGGGCATGTGCGCCGACCATGACCTGGGGCAACCACCAGGTCAGTTTAAAATGGACCCTGGTGGGGCTGTGCATGGGTAGACGCAGGGGTGGCACCTTCACTGCAGCTCCGGGGGTGGCCATTCCCACATCCGTCTAAAGACACCCAAGGGTGTGTGTGTGTGTGTGTGTGTGTGTGTAGTGTCTGCGTGGGTGGCAATGTTCATGTGCCCCATTTGGGTTTGTGAGAGAGACATGGAAACATATTCGAAAGCTCATTACAACAAAGCTTGAGGCCATTATTCTTTATTTCTGCAACTTATTGACTAAGTGAATCTTTGGAAGAGGCTCCATGTTCAAAATTCCTGCATCTTGTGAGGGAAGGTGGGGATGGGTGAGATGGTTCTCGGATATGTTCACAATATTCAAAATGCTCAATAAATCAAATCTGTCCTTGGGATGGACTTCAGGTAAAGATTGCAAATAGCTGGCAACATTGGGGGACCCTTTATGAACCGTTAAGGGGAATATTTTACCTGAATTACCAAAGATTTCAGCTCTGGGAATCGACCTGCTTCCATGGGTCAAAGTCAGTCCTGCACTCCTTAAGTTACAGCTCAGCCTTGCCTTGTGCATACTGCTCAACTGTCCTTATTTGGGAGGGACAGGTCTTCTTTGGGTACTGAATCCCACTGTCCCCTCTTTCAGGGGCCAAAGTCCCTCTTTCAGGAATGACAAAAAGACAGGTAGTCAGGCTTCAGGCACTTTCTTCCAGGCTGCCACCTAGGAAAAGCACTTGAGAGGACAATGGGGAGGTGATGAAATTACAAGAAACTAAATGGAATGAGAAGCAGGAGAACGTCTGTCACTCTTTATGCGCTAGGAATGTTGGCAGGTGCGTGCGCATGTGGGGATGGAGCTTATTTGCTGAGAGGTGGAGCTTACTGACCAAGGGGGCAGGGCTTGTCCTGCCGCTGTAAATGTTAGGAGGTATGGTTGTGATATTCCCTTACTATCAACGTTCTCACTGATGCTGCCTTTGTGTACTGATTCAGCAAGTTGCTTCACCATGTTTGCTTTAGGCCCATGATGGGCCCATGGAAGTCAATGGGATTACACGTGTGCTTGTATTATGATGACTATGTTTGGGGCTACAGATTTGCCATGGCAATTTTGAAAGAAACTCACAACAGAAGTGCATGAAAAAAACCCCAAAAGTAATGGAAAGATCACCAAAGGAATAATGCAGATTTCATCACATCAGTCTACACAAGAGGTTTTAAAGAGTAAAGTGTCTGCTTTGAACACAGTGATCAATGCTAACTTATGTACAATAAAAATCAATAGCAGGACGAGAACTGCTTTTGACTGCTGACAAGTTTAGAGTACAAAATGGTTGCTGTACATACAGTTAAGAGTTTCCCCACAATTCAGCATGTTGTGCACTGTGAGGTTGTCACACTTGATTAAACTAAACTAAACTGCCTAACTGAGTCAGACCAATGGTGCATCTTAGCCCAGTAGTGTCACAACCTGACATGGCAGCAGGGGGTTTCAAATTCAGGTGCAAATCCAGCTCATCCAGGGTCTCTGGCAGGGGCCATCCTGGTGTGCTACCTGGGACCCCTCCAGGCCCCCAGCAGAGCCCTCCCCCAGATGTGCTACCAGGGATCCTGAGATGGAGATACCAGGGATTGAACCTGGGACTTTATACATGCAAAGCATGCGCTCTTGCTACTTGAGCTATGCCCCCCCCATAGCTGTCCTTGCACATCTGTCTTCTTGCAAGACACCTTTGCAAGAAGCGAGTACTCTCTGACAGTCTGGATTATTAGCAGGTACTGATACAATTCTCAAAGCAGTTATAGCAAGGTTCCAGGTGAATTCACAATTTTTGTGACCTCTTTTACAATATCATGGCCCTAGTCATTCTTGGGAATATTGCTTCCTATTTATTTATTATTACAGCGGTGTCCACTTAAGGAGAAATTGCATCATGAGAATTTCTGGATAAGTGGAATTTATTTGTTTTCACCATCCATGGGTCCATAGGGATGTATTGTTTCTTGATCTGGATAAGTCCCCTTCGCTGCCACAATGGTGGCAATGGGGTAATGGCCGGGCCCCCCTGTCATGGGATGCAGGCTTGGAGCGGGAAACTGGTGCTGCTGCAGCAGCGGCTTGGTAGCTCCCAGGCGGGATTGGCGGTTGCTGGGGCTACCGAGCCATGGCAGTGCGTGCGCAAAGGCGCCGCGCTGAGTTAAGTAAACGGATTCACCCTTTGTAGGGAGGGTGGACCTGTTCTGGCCGCGTGAAAGCGGCATTCGGAACAGGGAAACAGCCAAAGCAGCCCCACCCACCTCACCTCTAGCACTGTGGTATTTACTGGTTGCCATTACGGCGCCGAAGGGGAATTTTGGCGGCTAGCCTAATTTAAGGGTCGCTTGTTTTGCCCCTTCAACAGTGCAGAATAGTAAACCTATAGGTTGATTTGACGGTAGGGGAATTGGTAAGATAGTTAATCATAATACACTAATTGGACATGCAAGATGACAACCAAGGGCTCATTCAGACGTGCGTTTAAATCACACAGCCACGGTGGCGGCATCATGCGATTTAAAGCATCCCGCACTTCCGGGTTAGTGTGAATGAGGTGAGCGCGCACATTTCCACCTAGCCCGAACTGTTGGAGTGCGGTTTTAAAAGTTGCTCGGAGCAGCTTTCAAAACCGCACTCCGACAGTTCGGGTTAGGCTGCAATGTGTGCACTCACCGCATTCACACTAACCCGGAAGTGCGGGATGCTTTAAATCGCATGATGCCGCCGTGGCGGCTGTGCGATTTAAACGCTCGTCTGAATGAGCTCCAAGTGTTTAAGACAGATAAGCACATAAGTGAAGCATATTGATAATTTGGCAATTGGAACGGAGAATTGAAGGACGATAAGGGGGAACAATTGTCACACTCAGCGGGGTCCAGTATGCTACAGTAGGCTAAATAGGTAAGAATAGGTTAAGACGATGGGGAGGTGACACCCAGTGTGAGGCGGAGCGCAGCATGCACTGGGGTTACGATCCTGGGAGGGGTACCCGGTTGGGTCAGTAAGTACATGCATGGTCTGCTGGCTTTACGGGTACTCACCTCCTTACTCAAGCCCACAGTTGGACTAGTCCCCCTTTTGGTCAGAGCCAGGGTGCTGTCGAAGGGGGAGTTTCTGTTTGGGGGTACTGACATGGGAGGGCACATCCCTGTCAGTGTCCGAGTTAATAAGTATTTAAGTAGCTAGCATACTGGACCCATATTGCTTGTGCAATCACCCGCCGACCTTGATGATGATCTGTGAATAAAGAGTGCGGTCAGCTTAAAACCAAATACGGTCTCTGTGTCTCATTGGGGGAGTGGGGGGGGGGGGAGGTGCGCCGGCAAGTAGAATTCTAGCCTTGATAAATAGAATTTTTAAGGTGTAGGAGTATACCCACCCAACTAAATTTTCAGGACCTTTGACTGCATTAATGATCTCTTGGCAGCATGTGGCTAAAATACTGTAGTGTATTTAGCCACTCTGGGTGAGTTTTCAGGTTGGAGAGGGGCATTAGGAAACATCAGTTTTTGCCAGCTCTCTGGGCATGCAGACTCTCACTGATAGCTAGGCAAAGCCATGCGTGTGCGTGTGCACGCGCATGCAAAACCTTATCAGTTCTGAATGGGAGTCTCAAGTGGGCCTGGGCTATAAGGGGAGTGAGCACCAAGTTTCCCTGTCTCCAATCTGCCAAAGACCCCCAGAGTCAGAACTGACAGGATTTCTCTCTCTCTCTCTCTCACACACACACACACACACACACACACACACACTTCTGACCTACTGTCTGTTCTGACCCTGTTTCTGAGGAGAGGGAAGGAGACTGGAGACAGAAAAACCTAGTGCTAACTCAATCTGAGCATCGATTTTCTCCATCTACATGCCCATTTTCCTAAGATCTGCTTAAGTAGATTTTCTGATAAGCTCAACCTTTTTTGCCTGGCTGGAGAAATTCGACTTAAGCAGATTCCACTGTATTATTTATTATTTATATAGTGCTAACAACGTGCCTGGTGCTGAACTGTGGTGATAAGAGATAGGTCCCTGCCCTGAGGGGCTCAAAAGGGAACTCAGTGGGAGGTTGGGGCTCCATTATGCTAGACATTGAACAAATATAGAATCCTGGGCAACCCCTTCCCCAAAGAGACTCAATTTATGCAGCCAAGACAGACACTTAAAAAGAGTGGGTGGAGAAACAAGGACAGTGGAGGGGACACTGGGTGAGAGTGTTAATAAACATGACGCTCCCTAGTATGGCCTGCTATGACCCACCTGGGGCAGAGGCTTACCCGTGTGTCTGATAGCGGGGCTGCCAGATGTGGGCTCGCTACAGCCCCTGACTGGCTAGGCAACTGCCCTGGAATTGTGATTCCAGAAGGAACCGGGCCCACAGTCCGGACCCAAGGACTGCCCAGGCAGAACACAGAGGGTGAACCCATGTACTCGTGCTGCCATCCCAGCCCTGGTGTGAGGGCCACCATAGCTGGTCACCATGGCTACCCATTATAGGCAGCCATGGCTGCCTGTTGTGGCGGGGTGCTGGATACAGCATGGGGGTGGGGGCAGCCAACCTCATCGCTTCTGTCCCGGTCCCTCCCCAGCTGTACCCCTGGGGGCCGGGACGTGTAGCTGGTGCGATGGGTGCATGTATATTAACACCTATTTAGAGGAGAATGAAAGGAGGGGAGAGCTAAGGGTAACGAGTGAGATTGGGGGAGGAGATTGTGAGGGGGGGGAGGAGGAAGCTGAGGGTATATGAAGTGAGACTGGGTGCAGAGATTGTGAGGGGAGAGGAGAGCTGAGGGTATCTGGAGTGAGACTGAGACGGGGCATTTTCATACGTGATGGCTCAAGGAGCTGCCATGCTTTAATCCTGCCCGGGTGAGAACCCTCACCACGGGCCGGTCCTGGCCCTGTTGCCGAGCAAATGTGCCGGGGGGCAGGGAGAGGACGTGTGGATGTGGGCCCAGCCCCTCCACTGCACAGTGTGGCCCGGCCCCCTCCCTGACAGGCCGGTGTGGCAGCCTATGAGGCCACTGCGCCTGCCTGGAAAAGTTCTGGCCATCAGCCGGAATTAGGTAGAGCAGGCCATCAGATGTGATGGCCCACTCTACCATGGTCTGGGGTTGCCTTCTCCAGACCGTAGAAGGACTAACTCTGGGATGTGCGCTGGCAGGGAGTCCAGTGCACAACCCGGAGTTACCCTGCCATGGTCCGGGGACTACTCTGCTCCCGCCTGCAGCAAACATCTGGCAGGTGGGAGCAGACATGACACCACCATGGGTGGCCACACTGAGGTAAGTGTGGCCACCTGTGGTAGCGTCACATTTGCAAATATCCTGGGTGAGGAGATTGGGAGGGGAGGGGGTTGGAGCCAATCAGCATAGAGGGTGAAAATCCAGAGAAAAATCTCTAGAAAGTAACCCAATTGAAAGCGGATGATCTCAGCACATCCAAAGGCTCCTGTCTCTGCCTTTGTGGGCGGGCTCTTTCTTGTAGAGGCTGGTGTCCGCTATAACCACATGACTGGGGGGAAATCTCCAGAAGCCTCAAAGAGATGCGTCTCCACACCCCACAGGAATTGTGCAGGAATGAACTGGCATGTGCTGAGGGACCTGCAGGAATGCCAAAGGATGTCTGCTTTTGGAAGGAATCTGGTGTGTGTGTGGAGGGGTGTTAGACGGCAGCGGATGGGTGTGCGGTCAGTGTGCACCCACACACCACCCATTCGTGCCTCCGCATAGAACAACTGGGAAAAACCCAGGCATGGGTGGGCGGTGCGTGGGTCGTGGGAGTGTGCCTCCCCCCATGCTGCCTTCAGTTGGGTGCCCAGGTCCGTGGGGATGGGTGGGTGTGTCCCATCTAAAATGGCCTAGGTTAGGGAAACTTACACTCCACTTAATACAACACATTATTTAAGCAGCCGTGGTAACATGCTGTGGGACTACTCCGCTAGTGCGTGAATCCCAAGATGGTGCAGTGCACAATGTTGCAATATAATCAATGCAGATTTGTGACAGGATTTTTAAGGCATTGGCCAGCTGATTCCGATTCCTGGCCTGGTGCAACAAAAGGTAATTTCAGACATGACGAGATCAGTTAACCACCCTGAATCACAGTGGATTCAGGGTGGCGACTGTGATCCCGTGCACGTCTGTTTGAGCCCCGCCAGGTGTTCACCACAGTGAATCTCTGGAGGGGGTCAAAGCTAGCCACCGTTCTGGGGATGGTGCCGGACCCATCCCCAGAACTCTGGTTAGCTTGACCACGATCCGTGATGGGCCAAAAGTAACGTCTGTTACCTTGGCCCATCATGGATCATGGCCCCGACCGCAGTATGGGATCGGGCGCAGCAGCCGCATTGGCTGCTGAGTCCGCCTGTCTTGCCGAGGGCGGGCGGCCGGGGGAGTGTGGGGGGCGGGGCCGTGCAGCTGCACGCTGCACCACATGGCCCCACCCCCTCCGAGATTCCTCAGCATGATGGAAGCTGGCATGTCTAAAGGAAGGCCGGTTTCATCACTGACCAGGATCTGGGACGGATCCTGGTCTGGGGTTCAGCGCGTTGGGCCTCCGGGCCCAGTACATCTGAAATTACCCAAAGACAGCAATAGAAGACAATTTGTTCCTAGTGGAACAAAGACAGCAATCAAAGACAATTGGTGCACATGGCATGCTCTTCAGATCAAACCAAATGCAACCTCTGCAGCTCCCATCTCTACAGTCACACAGAGCCCTAGCATCCCACAGCCATCACTTGAGTGCTGACTAAAACTGGACATGCCAGCTCAACATGTAGTGCCTAATTGCTCCTCTCCAAAGTTCCAAAATGGCCTTTGCCTTGCACAGATTGGCTATTGTTTCACTTTTTCATTATCCTTATAGGCACTAGGAGTGCACTTGAGTTGAGGAGCGAAGGCTTCTGGAAAGCAATTTTTGTAGGTGATGATTTCTCAGATGTAGGCAGCTTTCCCCTGCCCTTCTCTGAAGCTTCGTTGTTTCCTTACCCCAAATCTTGGAATTAGATTATTCTGTTCACACCGTCATAAAGGGTAGAAACACCTGGTGGCTTCAACCAGTCCATTAGGTGGCATGAGAATAATTCTAGTAATTGACTGCAAGACAATACACACAGAGATGTTACTGGCTGGTCATTTGTGAGCCCACAGAACTTTCTTTCATGAACCCCCTGGGATATTGTTACTTGTAAGTAGTGGGACAAGGACCTTCATCTTCTGTTTAAAGGCTTATGTTTGGCTGGGTTAGTGAAATTTGCAACATAGTGAAATTACATTGGAGCAAACCCCCTACACAGGGCTTGGGAACCTCAGGTCTGGGGGCCAAACGCAGCCCACAGATAGTTTTTCTTTGACCCCTTTCCCACTTCCAACTTCTATACAGCCCTTGGAGCTTGTACTAATTTTCAAAGTGGCCCCTGGGAGGGAAAGGTTTCCCTTCTCTGCCCTACACCTTACTGGCAGATTGTACTGTCCTAGTGTACACAGTGTACAATGTACTGGGACAGTCTCAGCAGCCCAGTGCTGCTGCTGTACCTGTGCTAGCTGGCTACATTAGGGACTTGCATTGGTGTAACTAAATGAGTTAAATGAGTGATTGGTGTAAATAAATGAGAGTCAGTGTGATGTAATGGCTAAGTGCGCAGCACAGTACTTGGACTGGGAGATGTGGGGGAGGACCCCAGTTCAAGTCTTGCCTTAGCCAAAGCCTCACTGGGTGACCTTGGGCCAGTCACAATATTCTCTCAGCCTAACCTACCTCACAGGGTTGTGGTGAGGATTAAAAGTTGTGCTATATGTAAAGCGCTCCAAGTGCCATGGCAGGGGGGTACTATATAAAAATAAAGATTATTATTAAATGAATGCAGTCACGCCGATAGAAATTTGCATCACTAATACAAAGCCAATAGAAATAGCAGTGTTTTTTCTAAAGAAAAGCAGAGGACGTATCAGGCAGTTAAGCAGAAAACATGGTCAGATTTGGAGCCTCCCAGCACTGAGCTAGATCAACATAATATTTTGTCTCTTAGCTATTTTCTAAGTTATCACAGCTGTTGTAGAGAATCAATTTTGGTGTGTGTGTTTAATCTTTCAGTGTAATGGGATGAACGCAGAGCCATTGTAAGCAGGAGCAACTTGTTGACTTCAGTTAAATTAAACCTGCTTACATGAACATGGATTTGGTGCAGTGTCTGCTTATAACTCAGTTGGGCAGAGAAATACAGACTGGGCTTCCCTCCTCTGCAATTGCTGAGAAAAACTATATGTGGCTATAGTATATTCTTATCTCAATTAGAGTAAAGTAGTTCAAGAGTTATTCATTCAAGCTGATGAACAAAAGAAATAACTTCGCTGGCAACAGCAATTGTCTACTCTCATATGTGGGTCAGTCATTATTAGGAAAGGCCAGAAAATACTTTGCCAGGATGAAGCTCACTCCCGCTCTGCTGTGAATCTCATCCTGTATTGAGGGAGTCCCCACCATTTCATTTCCCTGTGTTGGCGATTACATTGTGACTATCCACTGCTGTGGCTCATCAGTGAGGAATGAAATAGGTTCAGAAATCATTCTGATGCGAGTAAATTGCAAGAAATAGATCCCTCCTTTATGACCTGTTGTGCACGTCTCTGAAGCAACCAAAGCTGGTCACTGTCAGAGACAGGATGCTGGGTTGGATGGACCATTGGTCTGACTCAGTATGGCAGTGAGGTGTTCTTACAGTTCTCAGGGTGATGGGCAAGACTGGGCATCCAAAACCATCATCCCAAGGACAGCCTGTCACCTGTGTGAGGCACTAACTGGTTACTGAGGTCACGCCCCCAAATGAAGATGAGAAACAAGTGATTCACAGAGAGAGCCATCCTCCCATTCACAGATAGTCCAGCCTGTCAGGCATGAATCATGATGGACACCATCCAGGAGGCAAAACATAAGACACAGTATACAGTCAGCAGGGAGGCAAGAAACATTTAGCCAGATACAGAAGGGTTTTTCTCCTCTCTTTTAATTTAGCAGTAACAATGTCTACAATGCATTGACTTGTAAATTAAGTGAAAGTCAAACTACATTCCTCATATGGAGATGGAAGCTGTTAATTTTTATTTTTAAAATACCCCCTTCGAAAGGGAAATTATTTCGGCTATCCGAAGAGTGTCTTTTTGAGAAATCAATTGGAGGAATTTCTCACAGTGACAACACCTCTTATCTAGTGCTTTTCACCCCTGGCTCTCAAAACACATTACCAAGGTGAGCAAAGTATTGCTGCCCTCCCTCCCACAGGTGGGAAGAAAACTGAGGCACAGGGACATGGAGTGACTTGCCCAAGGTCATGTTGCCCAAGGTCATATAGCAGGTCAGTCCATGGCAGAGCTGGGAATGAATCTCTTGTCTTCTGACCTTCCAGTACAACTGCCTCCCAAGTAGGAGCATCCAAATTGTCAACAGCTCAGGGCAAGCCCTTGTGCTATACAGACATAGCCTCTTTCACCTCTTCTGCTGTCCCATTGGCTCCATTCAACCCTGCCGGCTCCTGACCTTCATCCTCATTCTCTTCCTCCTGTGCTGTTTCTGCTTCCCCACCCACACTCAGGAGGTTGGCGCTGGAAAGGTGGCTGAGGAGGCGTCCCTCCTGCTGAGACTCAGCCAGTTCTTTGGCACAGCACGCAGGCGTGTTGGTTTCGTAGGTGTTGTGGAAGCTGTTGTAGTCAACTTCGTAAAAGTCTTTCTCCAGGGTAAGGACAGGGGTGAACCGGTATCCCCACAACACCTCTGTGTCCATGTAGGAGCTCCGTGCCTGGCAAGTCATCCCTGCGTTATGGAAAGAAACAAGAAGGATGTTAAATGCAAAGCCTTGTTCTAGGCACAGGCTACTCTCATTTGTTTAAAAGCGCTTTGCTGTATTTCCATACCTGATTGCTCTGGGACATGGAAAAGGTCTTCTCTTAACAAGCATCATAAAAGGGACTCTCATGGGGGAAAAAAAGCGAGGACTCAAATGTAGGGAAATGAACTGAGCCATGACCGCATCTTCAGGCAGCCAGAAGGCTTGACAGTGTACTTGGGATGTATGGTTGGAGGAAAGGCTTAAGAGCAGTAAAGAAAGGCTGGCGTGTTTGGGGCAAAGCACTTGAGTCAGGATACAAGGGGAATGAGGGCCTTAAGCACTGGTCCTCTGGGTTCATAGGCAGCAGTTGGGCCGCACTGCCCCCAGGCTGCTCTGGCAAAACAGTGGAATCACAGCCCTATGATCTCTTGCAACAAGACTGGCTCTACCCTGACAAGCTCCTGATTGGTCACTGGTGACCCACCCCCTGATTGGCCAGAGACTTCTATATAGTTTCCTGAATCCTGGGTCACAGCAAATTTCTGTCATGAACAACCAGACAGAGACCTGGTTCCACCAGCTGCCTTGCCTCATGTCACCTCTGGATTCTGCTTGAGCTGATTCCCTGAACTCTAATGTTTGCTTGGCTATCAGACAATACTTCTTGTCTACCCCCATGGATGCTACCTTGAGCTGCTTTTAGCAGGAGGGGGTGGGAAATTAAATATTGCAAATAAAATAAATAAATGTACATAATTTACATGGATGTAAATGATGCCCTGGATTCTGACCCTTGGCTTTGCTCAGCATCTTGCCTGGGGTTGACCTAGTTTTAGGACTAGGATTCTGACATTGTTAAGTCTCCACCTCCCCATACTGCTCAGCTAATTCCCCTCAGTTGTGACTCCCAGCCATCCGATTAAACCAGTCCCACTGGGCCCTGCCAATGAGCCTCAATCCTGACCTACAACATCCCCTGCTGTGTGTCAAAAACAGCTCAGTTCTCACTGGTAGCAACATCTACAATCCATTTGAGGGCCCAGTAGCAACTAGCCAGGCTTGAGGGGCCAGATCCATAGTCCCAAAGAAGTAACAGGAATATTTTCCATTGACGTTGGTAGTTTGGGGATTGGGGCCCTAACCAAATAATAAGGGACAAGACTGAAGTCTCTCAAGCTTGTTCTCTGCCCCTGGGTAGGGAGGTAGAGAATTTTCACATTTTAGATCAAGAACAGAAGTCCCATCCTGGCATAAGTGAGTGCAACTCCCTCAGGGATCATTGAGAGCTGCACCTGTGAATGAATGCCAAGGCTGAGTTCTCTCCCAGATGTGTGTTCTAAAGTGGGTTATGCTTTCGTAATGTCACATTACACTTATGTCACAAAGTCCTCCGGACACGCTCACCGGGGGTGCATGTGACCTAGCAGAAATAAACTTAGAACACGTCTCCAAATCAATTTCACCCCAGCACGCTGAGATCTAATTTTGCAGCCCAAACCACATTATCAGAAGCCTACGGCTGTGAAAGAAGTGTGTGTGTGTGGGGGGGGGGGGGGGGGGGATAAAGTTAGTGTCAGGGGCATTTATGCTTCAGGAAAGAATACACCATATGTCCACTATCACCTGGGCACAACAGGGGACAAGTTAGGAGGGGAAACAGGCCTGTTCTGCTGAGTGCAGTCTGTAGAGCTCAGGTGCATGAAGACATATGGACCCTTCTTTCCCAGAATTCAGAGTGGCCTTGGTGCTTAGTTATTTCCTCTTCATCCCTCTAGGGTCTTTCTCCTTTGGATGTGACTGTGGGTTTCATGTTAGCACCTCAGAGCTGTGCCTGCCCAGCGACTACCCTTTCCCATACAGTTTTAGGGGTAGGTGTTTCTCTCCCTTAATTCATCATGCACCAGTTTCAACCCCCATGGACTATGGCCACGTGGTTGAAATGCACATGGATGCTGGTGCTCAGAGGGGGAAATATGGTGACTGAATTCACAACCAATGGGTTGTCCAACACAACAGAGGGTGAGCAGAGAGGAAGGAATGCACACAGCTCAAGGCAGATGGCAGAGTGAATTCACTCTGATCAATGGGTGCTTCATATGGCGCCTTCTCAAGGGAAGCCTCCTGGTACCTCCAGATGGAGGGAGAGTCACTGTCACAGGTGTCAGTCTGTTTGGGAAAAGAGCTAAATAAAGGGACAAAGTCCCTACTGCCCGCAAGGATTGCACTTTATTTGGCAATTGGCTAAGTCTCAAACATAAATTAAACCTCAAAAACCAAGCCACCAAGGAATTTTTGAAGGCTTATGATAAAGATATTCATGAAGTCTTGTTTTGTTTCTGGTCACACTCTAATTAAAATAAAATAATAATAATAATTTCTCCCAAAAGCAAAGAAGATATTATATGTGGGAGAAGAAGAGGCCATCTCTGAAGCCCCTGTTTTATTCCCAGCTCCCTCTCCTCTCTTCAGCCCATCTGTAACAAAAGTAGTCATTATCAGGGTTCCTAGTTTTCTCTTTGTGATGGAAAACCAGAGAAAAAGAGATTTTGCCTTTTTCCAGAGAATTTAGCAGAAAATGGCAAAAACGTACAGATTTGGGAGGAAGGCACAGATTTGGGAGGCGGCAGTGAGGATGCAGAGTGGAGTTGAGGGGAAGCAACCTGAAGGCATGTGCTGTGGAGGGTCTGCATTTGGAGGGGTGCTACAGACCTTCTTTGGGTTGGAGGGGCGGGGCAGGGGAACTATGAATTGGGGCAGCCAGGTCTTCTGGACCTTGGGAAGAGGGGATAGGAAGTGATCCTAATTGGGCCCATAGCAGCTTCCCCAAGTACCAGCTTCTCTGTGGGCCCCCTTACTGGTTGGCAGAGAGGTCTGAGACCAGGCTGGGAGGAGGCGGCAGTGAGTGCAGGGCAGTGGAGGGGAAGCAACCTAAAGGCATCTGCTGGGAGGGCTTCTGCCTCTGGAAGGGTGCCACAGACCTTGAAAATAAACCTGGACTGTTGGTGGGACAGGTAGCTGCAAAATTGCATAAAAATATAAACAAACAACAACAACAACAACAATGTGGTGTTCTAACTCATAACTAGATATATTGTGGTAAGGGAAAGTCAACTAGTATATACATTTAATCACTGAAAAACAGATTTTGTTTTTTTTAAATCAGAGAATTTATGTTTTTTTTAATCAGAGAATTTCCAATTTTTTGTCGCAGAAAACTAGGAACCCTGATCATTATCATCTCCATTTGACAGATGGGAAAATTGAGACACAAAGTGGTGAGATGAACTTGATGAACAGCTAGGCAATGACACAGGCAAGAGATGACATTGGCCATTTTTACAGGGACTGCCCCCCCCCCCCACTCAGTGTTTGGGCAGGTGTGTGGCGAGGGGGGGGGGGCAGTCCGTGTATACGGCCGCCGGTGGGTGGGAGGATGGGTGTGCGGCGGGTGTGCGCCTGTGTAAACACCATGGGCGGCAGGTGTTTGTGAATGCGCACTCCTGCCACACACCCACCAACACCCACCTCTACCCACGGAGCCCTCCGACAGAACGGAGGATGCTCCGTGAGTGTGGGTAAGTGTAGTTGGATGTGTGTCCATGTGTACAGGCACCCCCCACACACACCTGCCGCGCCAAAACACCCCCACCCCGGTCCATGTAAAAATGGCCATTAATAGCCAAGCTCATTCTTTAAAAATCAACCCACTGGGGCAAAGAGGGGTCATGAACTGGAAACCTTCATTCCGCTGCCATATGCCAGGGGTGGAGAAACCTTTTCCTCCTAGGTAAAATGAGTACTTTGAAAACTAGTACAAGCTGTGAAGGCCACATAGAAGTTGGAGGCAGGGGTGATAAAGGAGTGTGCTCAGGAAAAAGAAGGTCCAGATTATGGACCATTGCCATGGATGATCTGTCCCTTATTCTTATGATACGTCCTCATCTCTGCTCCGTTAACCTGAACTCAGTTTTTCAGTGCTTGGGGGTAGAGACTAGAGCCAGGGTCGGATACTAGAACTGGAAGGAGGCCACATAAAAATTAGTCACAGGCTGCATTTGACCTGTGGGCCGGAGTTTCCCCACCCCTGCCATATGAAATAGGTAAGGGCGTGTAATCCGTTTCTGTAAACATTTATAGAGTTTAATCCTAACTCCAGTGATTGCAGTTAGTATCACCAATTTATAACCTAAGGATGAATCTGGTCCATAGGTTGGGCTGTCTCTTTGGAGCGTGCAATACATAACATTAATAAAATCGTCGTGGTCCATTTGGAGGCTGGGTTGAGGTGAGCATTCTGCTCTGCCCAGTTTTTGTGGCTATGCCACTGGAAAGCCTGCATGCAGAGGCAACAGTCCGGGCTCCCTGCATTGGATTTTGTACTGAAGACTTTACTTTCGTTCTTTCTTGGTGCTGTTCTCCTGAACCGAAAACCAAGGTCAAGAGAAAGTGGCTGCTCTTTGTATTTGGGAGGAAAACAACATCATCACATTCTGGTTTGCAGAGCAGGACTAGAAATCTCTTAAGCAGGCTCTCTGAGGAGACTTCTGTTATTGCCTGGTTCTGGGCAGGCAGGAACAACAAGAATCATGTTAGTCATAGTGTTCTGGCACTACCGCTTCCAGCACTGGCAGGAACTAGGAAGTGCAGAGGCTGTTGTGAAAAATAAAGCAATGGAGGAGGAAGCTAATCATTCTGGACTGCGGGAATGGGCACCATCGGAGAGCTGTTCAGGAAACAGTTCTTCGGGGTTTTTTTGTTTTAAAAGAAAGTTTGCAAGACTCTGGTAATGAAGATTTTTATAAGCAGCCCTGAGGTGCAGACACTGTACAGACACTAGTGCAATGTGTCATCTGTGCTTGACCTTTGCTTCCTCTCATGCCGTGTTGGGTGTTCTAAAACGAGAGTGGTGGGATGCGGGGGGGGAGGTCCGTGGTCAATGCACGAGGTGGCAGAGGGGCTCCCAGGCACTGGAAATGTGTGGGGAGGGCTTCACATGGGCAGCTTCCGGCATGGCTACCCTGTTCACAGAGGTGGCCATCCTGGCCCGCAAGGGACACTCTGGATTTTTCGGAGGTGCTCCGTGTGGAGACTGGGTGGCCGGTGCGTGGGACACGGGAGCGTGCCTGCCCATGCACTGACTTCACGAGTGGCTGGACATGTGGACAGTAAGGGGAGATGTGTAGACGCGTCTTGTTTAAAAACACCCGTTGGTGTAAGATGTGCTCAATATGCAGAACCCTCATTTCACTTACAGGCTCTGACCAGGTCTTCGGCAGCCATGTCTTTTTCCTCCGGAAAGCTGCATGGCTCACCCTGTTGCTAAGTAACGACAACCTGGGTCTTTCCTGCTGATTTGTTATTTGGGGAGTTCCTTGCAAGTCGTTTCAAAGGTCAGTTTTGCATTTGGCTGGCTGGCTCTACGACCTTTTTTGTTTAACTACGGGTTCATGACCAGCAAACTCCCTTGCATTGGTGGAGTTCTGATCAGTGACGGTGGTTGTGTGGGGAAAAGGACTGACTGAGGGTCTTTACCCGCTGAGGAATCTGAACCATACAGTCTACCCCAACTAGTACTCAATGGCAGGAGCATTTTTCTTTGAGGTACTGAACACATTCAGCGCCGCAGGAGCTAGAGGCATTTGATCCTTCCCTGAACTGGGCCCCCCTTGAGGACTGGCCAACCTCAGCATCGCTTTCTTGCAGCTAAGTAAAGATTCCACATCCTAAAATAAAATCCCAGTGATCAAAAAGGAGCATTTTTGCTCCTCCCAACATCCGAGGAGAAAGTTTCAGACATCTGAAAGGAACTCCTGCCTTGCAATTAGGGCCCTTGGAAAAGCTCCTTTACCTGGGGGAGCATCTTACCCTGATCCTGAGCTCTGCAGACACAATCACAGTTATCTCCTGCTGTAAGTATTCAATTAAGACAGGAACAATGAAAAGCTTTCATCGACCAAATACTGCATACCGCCAGCTTCCTGCAGAAGCAGCTTTTTTGTTTCCCTAGGGGTACACAGAGCCAGTACAATAAGGCAACTTGTAATTGCTCTGTAATGCCATTTAAATATTCCTTTTTAGCACATGTGCATCAGAGTTAATTGTATGGGGACATACTGCCTGGCAACCCCTACATCACCCAGAAAGCAACAGCATTGCCCCTAACGCAAAGTCCTTTAGGCTGCCTCCTTTCTAGCTGGTTAATTAATGCATTTCTAGTTTCCTCGGCTAATTATTGCTGCTACCCAAAGACGATCATAATGGAGGTGTTAAAACAGTAGAGCGTAGTTTTCATTACGTGACAATGGGGACAGCAGCTTTCTTACTTGCATACAATGTACGCTCTGCCCTCTGCATACTGAAACATTATAGTCAAACTCTGCAGTGTAATATATAGTTTTCTGGACCAGAGTCTTATAGACCTTTTTATACAAGATGCTCCCACACGTGGACACCCATCGTCCACGCGGGGGAAGCATCCGGTGTAAATCTGGAGGTGCATGGGTGCATGCTCCCGTAATCCATGCATCCCCACCCATCCCCCATGTACAGAGCAACCAACAAAAATGCAAGTTGCCCCATGCGTGAGGAAATGGGTGTGTGCCCATTTGCACCTGCACAACTGTGCTGCCCCCGCAGCGATGCACACACGGACCCCCCCGCGGTGGTCCATGTAAAAAGGGCCTCAAATTCTGAGGTCAGTTATTAGTTGAAAAATTACCTGCTGAGTTCTATCTGGGCTATATGAGAGAACTGAAACCCTGGGCAATGTCCACAGTGGTATGACCCAGAATGCAGTTTTCTTCCACTAGATTGTAAGCTCTCGGGCAGGGACCATGTCTATCTTATTCTTTGTAAAGCACCAGGTACATTGCTTGCACTATATAAAAGCTTTTATTAATAATAATAATAGGTAAAGAAAGACCACCACTGTTTTGTCAGTGTTGAACCACTACTGTAGTTGCACTGTCCTGCCCTGTACGTATTTAGTCCTGGCATGGCTAGTATGCGTTTTCTATAGATCATCTGGGTGTGCAGAGGAATTATAGGAGATATAAATTCTCCAGGAAACCCCCCACAAACCCTTTGACACTGGTACAATTTCCTAGCCCTTTTTTCTGAATATGGAAGGTATTTATGAACCTTTAATTTTCATAAGCTGCAGGAAACCCATCATTTTTCACCCAGGTTTTTTTCTCCTTATTCTGGTGCAGAGCCTTTTGCAACCCAGAAATGTAATCTAAATCAAGAAATGTTCTTGACAACCATGAAACAATGAGAAGAGGAGAATTCTCAGCATAATCCGTCTTCATTCAAAATGCTTTCAGGAAATGCTGCTCAGTGCTTTGCTTTTTCTCAAGAGCAGGAATGTGGTGTTCTGGTTTGTTTGTTTTTAAAGCCATCCCTTAGTCCAAAACAAACAACCTCAGGGTCAATTTTTCTTTTTTTGCAAAAATATGCCAGGCTTTGAAAATTAGAAACAAAAGAAGCTTCAGCTTTTTAACTTTTTCCAGTTTAAGCTCTGAATATTTCATCTCTCCCCAAGTCACCAGCCTGAGCTCCCCTTTGAGCTTCATGTGCAAGCAAATCCCCACACTCAGCTGAAACCAGCATAAATTGGCCTGAAGGTTTCCACAAACGTTTCAGGCAAACTGGGCTTCATTTCAGATTTACCACAAAGCTCGGAGCCAGAAGAGTCTCTCGTGATTTCAAAGTTCTGCACTAAAAGTTTCACAGAGTTCCAATTGTACAGCTTGCTGTCTAGAATCCACTGCAGCACAGCTTTAGGGCTTGGTTCTACGTAACAAGGGATGGCTGTCTCTTGCCCCTTTGGTTACTTGGATGCATAAAGCTGCACCAGGGAGTGTGGACCCCCTAGGCTTGTGGGCCCCAGTGCAGTCTGTCCCTATTATAGCTATGCCCCTGAGGGCTTCCTACCCTCAGGACTTTGTTCACACAAAAAGGTGATAGGAGGTTGCTAATCCAGAGGAATAGCCATAGGGTTGTAACCCCTGCATCTGCTCCGACAAGCACGAGTTAACAGCCCCACACTGCTACCTATTAAGAGAGGTAATAGCTTCCCCTTTTGCCTCCTTACAACCCCTTTTCTTTTGTAAACAAAAGGAAGGGTGTAGTAAATGAAGGGTTTATTATTGCCTCTGCTCATGTGAACAAACTCAGGGAGATAATAATAATTAGGGATGTGCAAAGAGAACAGAGTTCAGAAATTCGGTTCGGTTCGAAAGTTCGGTTCAGTCGACCGAACTATTCGAGTTTGGTCCGAACTCTGAACCGCGTTCGCACATCCCTAATTATAATCCTTGGAGTCAGCATTCATGGGAATGCTTCAGGAGGTACTCAGTCCCCCAGCCATATCTTTCATGGATTCCCTGAGTAGCACGATCCTTAGAGCATTTAGTGCCTGTGTTAGCACTTAGCACCGGTGCAAGGCCAGTTGGAATGAACGAGACTTGTTCTGCTGCCAATTGTTAGGCTCATGTACTCACTTCTCCCTGTTCCCAGGGTCTTACCTCAGGGGGCAGTGTTTCATGGGAATAAGGCCTTAGACCAGCAGTCTACACTTACTGTATTGGAGCACCCTTGTCAGGGTCAAGAAATATACATAAAATGCTTCAGAACCATTGTGCTTTGTTTTATGTTTGGCTTAATTTTCATCTTCTGATGAAGGAAAAGTTGCAAATGCATTTCTACATTTAGGAGGGCAGATTTCTTTTACTGCCTCCAAGAACAAGGAACAAAGTCACTGAGGAGTGGGTGGTATGCTAAACAGGCATTGGTGGGAATGTACCAATAAGAGATGATTCTGTCATCAAACTGTGTAGGGACCAACCTGCTTACACTATATCCAAGATGGGGAATGCTGATACACACAGAACAAGAAAAATTATGCTGGACCAGTCAGGAAGGAGCCTCCTTGATTCCACTATGTACCTCTACTGTTGTCCCCAAGCATTCAAAAATCAGGAATCAAGGCCTTCAGAAGCATTTGGTTTTTAAAAATAATAAATGTATGGCTCACCTTGTTTGACTTCTGATTTTTGAGGCGTTAGGGTTAGCATTCCAAAGATTTTCTCCGCAATTGCAGGGGATAGAAACTTACTTTGGGTGAAAACAAATGAGAGGATAGCCCGCTGCAGTCTGGGTTTCATCTGTGCAGACCCCACTCACATGCTTAGCGTGTTCAGCCTAATAAATGGGCAGCCCTATGTGTGTATTTCATGCACTTGCAGACAGCCCACATGGGTGGCACCAGTGAGAGTGAGAGCAGGGCAGGAAGCAGCCGCACCTCGGATGCGCCGGGATTTTTGCCCATAACACTATGTTGCTGGCAGACTTGTATGCGCAGAGGTACTGCATGCAACCTAATTGACAGGACGTGGACACGTGGGTGCACATTAGCCTGCATTTACCTGCAGTGTGGGGTCTGCATGCTCCACGACCCCACTGTGAGTGGGGACTGCATGGCCGGTGGTCATGTGGCCAGGTGGGTAAACACCTAATAAATGGGTAGGTGGACACCCACCTGATGTGGGCTAATGCCTCATTTAACATCCTTTAAAGCAAGCAACCCCTCTCTCCTAAAAACCATGAAGAAGCTGTGGTCATATGAATCCAGGAACTGAAGCGTGGAGAAAAATTGTGATCCACTTGCAAAAGCTGGCTACGCTGATACACAGCAGCAGAAAGTGGTTAAGATTTACTACCACATCGGCATGGTGAAATTTGCCCCATTTATTCAGAAGACTAGCACAAGGCCTGTTTGCCAATGGAATCCTTAAAGGAGACCACAAGTATGATCAAAGAAAATGGCCTCAGACGTTGTGGGAATGGACACGGCTGACTAGCTGGGTGGAAGGGAATGGTTATAAAATATTTGAAACCTCTAATTAAGCAATGTATGTCCTTCATTAGCATCAAAGACACCGAAGTATCATTTCAGTGGTTGTAGAAATTATTATTCCATTTGCACTAATTACTCCAAGTAGAACCTTCACCTCTGACAAAGTCAATATTGTTCCTATGACTTCAAAAGGAATATTAGAAGGTAGGAGTACAGCCCTTAATTATTTGTGTGTGTTTCTTTTGGAGGCGTGTACAAGTGCATTTGCTTCACTTTGATTTTCACGCCCGGGGAGATCAGTGGGATTCTAATTTTCCTGAATGCTCTCAAGGCATGGAAAGGCTCCTGGGCTCCAGAAACTCATAAGATGCAAGGGTCCATTGGTCTAACATAAGTGATGAAGTGGATTATGCAAAAAAGTTTAGAAAAAGAGGAAACTTGGTCAAATGTACAAATAAAATACAAGGAGACCCTATAAATGTCTTTATATTACATGGCCTCAAATGATGAAATCACTACTGCCCTGCAGTGCTATGTTTGCAGTTTCCTCTGAGCTCAGATCCCTAGATATGTCCAGGAAATACTGGATTGAAACTTTTCCAGCAGTGGAAATTGCTGTCCTTTATTTTTCAGGGTAAAGAATTCTCACTTGTTTCACTCCTTCAGCTATCCAGGGATCGCAGAGTAATTTTACTGGCATGAATCAATTCAACCTCCCATCTCATGGCTAGGTGCCATGGAAACCCAATTTACTAATGACCGATGAGAAACCCATTGCACATAATTGGACCTCGTGCAATCTAAAGCCACTCAGCAAAATGGTGGCAGATCTAGAAACAGAGCAGGGAATTTCCCCACCATCCGGTCTACTTCTTTTACACAGGGCCAGCAACGTGACTGGCACTGAACAGTCATGATGCAGAGTTCCTAGTTTTCTCTGCCAGTGAGTTTTTGCAGGTGGAAACTTCCCAGAAAAACCCGTAATTCCTTATTTTTTCTCTGGGAGAACAGGAATCCTGGTGCTTTTCTCTGGAAAAGCTTGGAAAATGAATGTAATAATCAGGTTTTGCTGGAAAATTTTGCCTGCAAAAACTCACTGGCAGAGAAAACTAGGAACCCAGATAGAGACAAACCCCTCGCCTGAGGGGCTTACAGTCTAGGATGGGGGAAGGATAGGGTGGCCATGGACGCATCCCCAGAATACAGGACATGGGGGGAGGAAGAGCACAGCTGGATCAGGGCTCATTCCTCCAGCCAGGGCTGAGCAACCAGTGCTGGGTGAGGGATGGGGAAGGGGATGCCACGGTACTGGCAAAATCCCAGCTGTGGGTTCATATTTTAAAAATCTACCCAGATGGGGTTGGGTGGATCTAAAAAGGGGTCATGTCCTGGAGAATCCAGATGCTATAGTAACCCTAGAACCGCCCCCCCCCCCCCCCCCCGTGCTGGCTCACCTCCAAGTCCACGTGCTGCCGATGTTGCTGTTCCTGCCTGGAAGTCATGAGATCATGATTTGAGATCATGATGTGTGTGTGTGTGTGTAAATGGCAGTGCCAGCAGTGTGTGGAAAATACAGGATAAAAATGTGTAAATAAAGGACAATGGGCAAAGCAGGAGCAATGGCAACCCTAATGAGAGAGGGGACCACAGGGAGAGACAGGGATGGATTCAAGAAATTGCAGGGGTGTGTGCTTAGCTTAATTACAAAGGGAGGAAGGGGATCCTGAAGGGTAAGATGGAATTAAGAAAAACACAAGTGAGCAATTTGTAGAAGTGAGGAACTAGGGAAAGCCTGATGGAGATTTTTTAGGAGGGATCTGAAGGCCAGGAGGGAAGGAGTAGAGTATATGTTCAGGGAAGGAGTTCCAGGTGTAGGGGTCAGCGTAGGAGAAGGAGTGACGATGACTTTTTTTGCCTCCTGTGGGGGCATTGCTGATGTAAACCAGTGCAGATTAGATGGAGAGTATAGAGGAGCAGTTTCTTTCCCTGATGTTGTTTCCAGAAGAGAAATTCTACATCTTGAGCTTCTGAGTCAAGGACCATGTATGATAGAGTCTGATACCCATGTGAATCATACAGTGGCCTCATGATCCTAGAATGCAGCCATTAGGCCTAATTATGAATAACTACATGGCTAACAATCATTTTCATCTAATCTGGACTATAAGCAAGTACATGCACCAGCACTAATTGTAACTGCATGGTTATCTCAGGGGTGAACACAACGTAGGTTTGCTAAAGTGTATCAGCCTTAAATACACAATTGTGGAACTCCCCTTCCCCCTGGAGCCCAGCCTACTCATCTACGGCGGCAATGCATGACTTTTCTATTTGGCTAAACATTTGGCACGAAGGGATAGAGTTTGAAAAAATTTAGGATAAGGGATTTTAATTGGTTTTTATTTGTGTATACTATTTTAAAATATATTTTATGCATTGTAACCTGTTCTGAGCCGCTGGCATAAATAAACAAACTATGCATTTCCAGGCCCATCGTCGTCAGATTTCTTTTAAGTTTAACTCTGAACTTCCTGTTTGTAAAGCCTGTATTTGGGATCTTTATAACATCTCTGCATTTCCTGTGCTCTTAAATTAGTGACGTACTCAACTTTGACTCCAGTTTAATATATACTTTCATCTGGGAATCCTATAGTTCTAATGCTCTCCCTAAAATCAGCCAAGGACACCCTATTACAAGTTCCATAAGCGTGGTGTGTCTGTATGGCTACAGGGAGGTGTTCTCGGTGGCTGCTTTGCAGCTTTGGAATGCCTTCCCCTGGGAGGTTTTCCAAAGCCTGAGCTGGAGGCAATATCTATCTATCCCTCCCTCAAAAAGGCTCAGGGTGGCTTACAAGATAAAACATATGAAAACACATAAAAACACATGTAAAAGATAAACATTAAAATACAAACATAACCCCCAAGCCCCCTCAACCCCACTTCCCGATTCTCCACATCAACCCTCTCTCACACCCCTACTCCAACCCCAAACCTCCCCCCCCCCCATCCCTGCCCGCCAAATGCCTTTTCAAATAGAAATATCTTACATCACCTCCGGAAGATACTTAGGCTCGGGCTCAAATGAAACTCTGGGGGAAGGGAGTTCCACAGCACCAGGGCAGCGACCAAGAATGCCTCCCTGCGAGCCCTCGTTGTGCAAACAAGACAAACAGATGGTACCCATGGGCAAGCACTCTTGGCTGACTGCAGGGGCCGCGGTGGGACATGGAGGGACAGGCGGTCTCTCAGATATGCAATGCATAAAATATAAGACTCTTATTTATTTGTCCAGGCTTTTGAGCGCGGATAGCGTATGGGGGTTGGGGTGGGAGTGGTTTCACTTGGGATGTTATATATATTTTAACACGTTTAGTGGTTTTTATATGTTTTTGTATGTTTTATGCTGAAACCCACCATGGACCTTGAGAAAGGGCAGGATATAAATCCAAATTGATAGGATTCACCTATTCCAAGTCCTTATAAAGAGCAGGAGCAATAGCCTCCTATCTTCTTCTTTAAGACGAGTCCAGGCACAGAGTTCCTTCCTTCTTCCGCTCCCATACTCCTTTTTGTTAATCCCACCCCCAAACAGCATACAAGCTGTAAGCCTTCTGTGAGTAAAGCAAGCCTCACCTCTGGGTTCCCAGCCTCTTTCCTGCATGGCAAATCTCTCCTCAGGCTCCGTCCTAACCTCCGACAGTTCCTTGCTTGTGGACGGTTAACCAAATTCTCCTTTCTGCTCATTCCCTGAATCATTTCCGGGTTGTTGACCAGCTAAGCATGAAGTTCTGCTTTATAAGGACTCAGGTTCTGTTATACTCCTCTTAAGCTGATCCCTAGCAAGGTTCAGCTCCTGCAGAAAGTACCCCAGTACCATGCCACATAAGGTAGCAGGCTCACCCAGTTAGCATCTGCTGGGGCTATTTTCTATCCTTGCACCTCCTCACTGCAATCAGTCAACAAAGCAAGGCAGAGGAGAGCAAAGGAAACAGCTTTCATGCCTTCTGAATGCTCCGCTGCCACTTGATATTTCATTTCTGCCCCAGTACTAGTAAAGAACAGAATCTATTCTGCAATGGCCTTTGATGAATCAATTTGGGGTTAATTGTCAAATGCGGTTTAGTGGGACGGCAGTAAGACTCCTTAAATCATCTGCCAGAAAGCCTGATAGGACATGCAGACTGCTTCATCATATGGAATGATGGCTTAAGTGGAAAAAACCGGACTCTCTAATGTTCTCTAATTGCATCAGCCAAATCATTTATCAAATAATCCAGCTGAATCTCAATGTGTGCAGGAGGCTGGATTCCATTTGCTTTTTTAGACTCTGGCGGCTTTGCTTTATATTCTCTCTCTCATTTAGTAAGCAAGAAAATTAGTGGCATAACGATGAGCTTTGAGTTATGGTCAGCAATAGAGCAGCCCATTTATGCCACTGGGGTGAGCCCACTGGCTGTGAATTTTTGCTGCAGGGGTAGGGAATGGGGAAGCATTGAAAATAAAATTACGTGGACTTTGCAAACAGATTGCCTCCCCCCCGCCCCGTCTTTCAAGGGCGCAATTTTTCCCATTCTTTAAAAATGCCCCTTTAGATAGTGCAATGGAACATGAAGTCCCTAAAATAATCTCTGTGCCCAGTTCATCAAGCAGGGACCGCCAGGGATTCTGCATCTTTCAAGATAGCCATGCCAGCTGGAATGCCTGTCACCTGCATTGATTTTGCTCTCGCTGTAGTCATGTCACACAGGGAATAATCAACACAGGGCTGCTCACTCAGGAATTGACCCTCCCACCGTGTTTTTAACACACATTGATGTATTGCTTTGGAAGGATACTAGCTAGAAGGAAGGAGGCATAATACAGCAGGGTGGGTATGTGGTAAAATGGGGCACCTGGGGTCAAGAAAAGTGCATGTGGGGGAGTAGCTGAAGGATGGTAGTAGGGGATTATTATTTTTAGAACAAGTTGAAATGTTTGGAAATTTGGATGAAACTTTTCCTAGATTTTTTTTTTCAACAACATCACTCCTCCTACCACACTATTTTTGAGTTCCACTGACAATCATTTTTATTCACTCATGGTGCTTATCAACAGAGCTCTGACTTCATGTACCTTCAACAGAGACTGTCTAAATAGTCACTCTGGATTTACCAGACAGCATATATTCTGTGCCACGTCTGCTGACTGCAACGACAAAGGTTTCGACTCATTTTTTCACGTGCTGGCCTGTCAGGGCCTGGGATTAGAACCAGCACCCTTGGAAATGACTACAGCAAGAGCAAAATCAATACAGGGGACAGGCATTCCAGCTTTATGGGCATCTTGAAAGCAGAATCTCTCGCAGTCCCTGCACCACCAGCAATGTGCTCTGGTTTGGGCCTCTCTTCTTTGCTTAGCTTGGCTCTTGATTTGCACCCTGATGGATTCCCCACCCAAAAAGCTTTGGCTTGGCTGCTACTTGTTTAAAACCCAGCTAGTAGGAACAGGAAGCCAGGTGGAGCAACACATAGCTAGCTAGCTGCTTGCTAGCTCCTCAGCCTTGCTAGCTAGCAGCTCTGAGCCTGTTCCTGCCACCCTGCTACCTTATTCCTGAGCCTGCTTGCTTGTCTGCCTACGCACTCTGTTACCAGCCTAGCACCTAGTTCCCGCCCAGCCCAGTTTGGACTGACCTTCTGGCTTGGCCCTGCTTTGAGTCATCTATGACTGCATTCATGGATTGCCCAGCTGTCCTGCCCCAACTCTCGCCTGGCCCTGATCCTGAGTGAACTGATGCTTGCTTGGTCCTGATTCTGTCACTACTTTGCTGAATTCTAAGTCATGCTTGACATGGCCATGCTATAGGAGAGAGAACTGGAGTCTATTCCTTCTTGAGCACTATCAACAGACTCACTAATTTCAAATCCATGCCTTCGTCACCTCGCGACTCGACTACTGTAATGCGCTCTACGTGGGGCTTCCCTTGTTCCTGGCCCGGAGGCTGCAGCTGGTGCAGAATGCGGCGGCCCGTCTTCTTACGGGGACGGGTCGCCGGGAGCACATTACACCGGTGCTCCGAGCGCTGCACTGGCTGCCGATAGTGTGCCGGGCCAGGTTCAAGGTCCTAGTAATGATCTATAAAGCCCTATACGGCCTTGGCCCCTCTTACCTTAGGGACCGCCTC
>QEPC01005433.1:4152360-4191381 GCA_003113815.1 Sphenodon punctatus | reverse complement strand
GGGGGGGGGGGGTGATTTTTAATCCCCCACCTGTATATTTATTTTTATACCACCCTGTTTTATTGATATGCTTTATAATTGTGTTTTAAATGGTTTTTATTGTTGTAAACCGCCCCGAGCTGCTGTGCAGGATGGGGCGGTATAAAAATCTATTAAATAAATAAATAAAATAAATAAATAAAATTGGCAATACTTCTCCAAACCTATCAGCCATGCGGGATACTCAGCTGTTATTCAGGGCACAATTCAGCTCTTATAATCTTTAATACTGCTATAATGGTGTGTGGGAAGAAAGAGCCCAGCTTGATGTTCTGGTCCCAGGTACAATTTTGTGGTGCTGGCAGAGTTAGAAGGAGCACTTTGTTCCCTTTCTAGATTGAGCAGAGCTGATGTGGCGTCACAAAGAAGCCCAATTGTGCCATTTCTGGAAAAGATCTTCTGCCCTAAAGATTAGCATCTTTCTCACCTAAACTAACTTCCAGAGAGACTGTGGTTGCCATATTGGTCCCAAGTGACAGAGGTGGGGACAAAGTAGTTTGAATGATATCTTTTGTTGAACCATCTTGGTGGAAATGTGCAAGCTTTTGAACCTCACAGGGTTCTTCCTCATGCAAATAGGAGTCAGAACTGACGATCTGAGCAAAGTACAGTGACTATCATGTAACAGAGGAAGCAGGGAAGAGAAAGGTGATAAATGTACCATAGTAACGGTGAGAACAGGGGGAGATAAGTAATACAAAGGGGAAGAGTGCAAAGGGAAAGTGAGGTTACACCCCCTTGTATTGCTTGATTCATTTACCACCCTTTTCCCTGCCTCCCTCCCTTGTTACATGATATATAGTCACTGCACTTTGCTCATATCTTCAGTTCTGACTCCTACTTGCCTGAGGAAGGACCCTATGAGATCCAAAAGTTTGCACATGTCTACCAGGTTGGTCCAGTAAAAGATACCTTTCAAACTACTTTGTCTCCACTTCTAAACTAACTTGACAGTTTTGTCTTGAGTAAAACTGCGCATAAATCAAGCTCTATATGACAAGTAAAAGACTGGGTACATTCTTAGAAGATAGGTCCTTAAATGGCTATTAGTCAATTTGGTCAGGGAAGGAGACCTCTGACTATCAGGGACTGGGAATGAATAGCAAGAAACAGATCACTCTATTAAGACTAGGGGTATTTTTAGATGTGACGGGCCTCCCTTTTACCATGACCCAGGATCCGTTTCAGATCCCGGTCCAGAATCAGGCCGTCCGTCCTTTAGACGTGCCGGCCTGATTCCGCTCGAGGATCGGGGAGGGGGCTGTGCGGTGCAACGTGCGGCCGCACAGCCCTGCCCCCCCCTTGCTCTTCCGTCTGCCTGCCCTCCAGGAGACGGGCGGGCTCAACAGCCAGTTTGGCCGCTGCGCCCAATCCCAGATTGTGGCCTGGACCACAATCCGGGATCGGCGTAAGGTAACAGATGTTGCTTTCCACCGATCCCAGATCGTGGTTGCGCTAACTACGATTCCGGAGGTGAGGCCGGCCTCACCTCCGGAATCGTGGTTAATCTGATTCCCACCGGAGGTTCACTGGATTGAACATCTGGCAGGAATCCTTTAGACGTTACGGGCCTCTCCTCCACCACAGGGGATTGACTGAAAATACCCTAGGTGTGCACTTCTCTAAAGCAACTGAAAGTGGCCACTGCCAGAGACAGGATGCTGGGCTAAGTGGACCATTGGTTTGACCCCGAAGGGCACTTATTTTACAGCTCTATTTCCAGCTACTGTGCATATTGTACCAACCTGACTGTTAGTTGGAAAAAGCATCAGACAAAGCTTTGCAAGGAAGCTAACTTCACAGCTGATCTAAAATGCCACTTATTATAAAAGAAAAAGCGTGTGTGTGTGTGAAAATTTACATACCCAGTTGAAAAATATGATCCAGTCGCATTTGCTGTGGCCGAATGTTGCTCATTAGTCTATGTGCAATATCCTCAAGTGAGGGTCTTAATCCTAATAAGGGAGTTCATATTACACACACACACAAATCATCATAACAATGGTCATTAATTGGCTGTCTGAGCCCAGACTCCAAGGGCTGTCTGGGCCCTGCAGGTTGCAATTAATTTGAAGCTAGCAGGAAAGAAACAAACTATGTGTGAGATCCAGAACCCCTGTGCATGGATTTTGCATGTGCACGCACGTGTGCATATGTGTGAGAGAGACGTGCTTTGTGCACAGCCACAGTCCTCATGACTAGGGTGAGCATGGGTTGTGCGCGTATCTGCAGGGTTTCTGATTGGCCTGTCGGTGGTTAGAATTGTTCTGCCCTGCACAGTCCTATCCGTCTGTTTTCCCATTGTGAGAAGAGACATGAAAATCAAACCACTTTTCAATATAATTTGAAAAAGGACCTTTACTTTAGTTAATTGGAAGGAGATGTGTTTGCACAGATAATCTGCTTTAAAGCTGTTCAGAACCAGGGTTTTGATTTAGCTGGTGTCAGCTGCAAAATCTGAATCTGGATCTACATGAGAGATACGACTCTATAAAGTTTTGAGATGCAGCTCCAGCTTTTTAAGTTCTGGATCCATGTCGTGACGTAATCATTATCCTCTAAAGACAAAAAGGCCAGAGGATGAAGATGAAAAGTCTCATCACCAGGGATGGGACTCTGGGCAAAATTTCAGTTTCGGTCAATTTCGGTTTCGGTTCTCATGTATGTTGGTTCTTTTTCGGTTTTGGTACTATCACATCTTTTGCATTGATTTTTGTACTGGATTTTTAACATTGTATTTTTTCAATGGGGGACAAACCGCAATGTTAAAAATCCCATACAAAAATCAATGCAGAAGATCCGATAGTACCGAAACCAAAAAAGAACCGAAATTTTGGATTAATCCAAAATGGCCATTTCTGAGTACTTTCGTTTTTATCTGAAACTGAAATTCCCATCCCTACTCATCATTGACCACGTTAAAAAAAATCCCTTTACTAAAGATACCGAAAGCACGGATAAAGACCCAGGCTGGGTGACTACTTTACCGGTTAACAGTAAGTGACTGCTGCTTGACCCAATTATTAGTAGGAGACAAGATCACATGCTCTGAACTAGAGCTGGAACAGGAAGTAGATTTATTATTCACGGGGATTATCCATATTTTCCGATAGTCCTCCCAAATATCTGAATAATATCCATGATTGAAAGGTGTATTCATATATAGCTGCTTTTGTGAGCATTTTATTTTGTAATTTTGTTTTGGTTTTTCAGTCATTTTGTTATTTTGGTTACGTCACTTTTTTGGCAGTTGCATGTGCACAGCAGTGTTAATATTGCCAAAATGATATAAATGAAATAACTGAATAGATGAAGAAAGAAACAACAACAGAAAAAAAGACCCCAAAATGACCAAAATGGATATCTGAATGGATAGTGGTTATCCGCTTTGCTGTTTTTGGTTTGGGTAGGGTAAATTCGACAGGTTTTCCTATTTCCCCAAATATTCATATAGCTGTACTCTGAACCAGGGAACGTCATGCTTTCCTTTAATTAGACAAGCTAGTCTTGAGTGCCTGCTGCAGTACAAGTCTCATCCGAGTCCTATTTTGTATGGATCTACAGCCACATACAAACAATATGTGGAAATTGAAAGGGACTGAGCTAGAAATTTTTCTCAAAAGCACAATCCCTGCTCAGAGCCTTGCTTAAATGCTACAGTGCTAAAATGAATGGTAGAATTTCATAGAAAGTACCACTTCTTGTGGAATATTCTATGATAAATCCTATTGTGCTGACCACAAGGTTCAGGGAAGGAGCTGTGGATTTATCTCCTCCACACTATCGTACTCCAACATATCTAAAGGACTGCCTTCCCCCCATGCTCCATTGTTGTGCTCCCTAAGGTCAGCTGGGGCACCCTCTTGCAAGTTCCATCATTGTATCAAGTCCAAACGGCACAGGCATGCAGAGAGGCATTGTTGGTGGCTGATCCCCAGCTTTGGAACTTGAAGATTTGCCGAAGTTGAGCCTGATCATTTTCCGGAGGCAATGTATGACCTACTTATTTGGGCAGGCTTTTAGCAGGTGAGGGGATAGGGCTTGAGGAGTGGAATTGGTTTTAATTGGAATTTTATACAGTTTTGTATTTTTACTGATTTTTATTATTAATTATTATTATTATTAACAACAAACATTTATATAGCGCCAGCAGTGTACCTGGCACTTTACAAAGTAATAAAATAGACATGGTGCCTGCCCCTAGGGCTTACAATCTGAGAGACAGGAGCTGGGGGAAGAGACATAGGAAGGGGAACAGAGGGAGAGACAAGGGGTCTAACATTCATGAAGATGCGAGGTCTCAAGTGCACGTACTTGGCTTGGTTATGATGAGAATGACAGCAGGCAGGTCCATGTGGCAAGGATAAGGGTAAACAGACCATAGGTAAGGTATAGGAAATAGTGGCTCAGCAGGATAAAGAGTCAGACAGAGCAGAGCGAAAGAGGTGAGTTTTAAGGAGAGATTTGAAGGTATGAAGGGAGGGGGCAAGGCGGATGTGGACAGAGAGGGAGTTCCAGGCATGGGGGGCAGCAAGTAAGAAGGGACGAAGGTGCTTAGGGGAGCAGGGAAGGCGTGGAAGAGTGAAAGAAGGGACAGAGGAGGAGCGAAGTGCAAGGGCTGGAGTATGGAGGGCGATAAGTGCAGAGAGGTAGGGGGGAGAGAGGTTGTGAAGAGCTTTATAGGTGAAGACTAGGAGCTTGAGCTTGTGATTTTTATTTTGTTGTATGTTTTATGCTGAAAACTGCCATGAGCTTTTGGGGAAGGAAGGGATACAAATCCAAAGAAAGAAATACATACTGATTTGTCTGCAATTTGGATCCAAGGAAGAAATATTTCATTACTGGTGGGGCACCCAAGATCCTCAGAAATCCCTCTGGCTTTGTCTGAAGTTTGGTCAGACCTGCTTTCAGCGGGAATGGGTCTTCCATCTCCACCTTTTGGGCTTAACAGCAAATGCTCTGCACTCTCTCGGGATAAGATGAGAATAATTAATTTCCACAGATCCACGCTCCTTAATGTCATTACACACCAGGCTGTACACTCCCTTGGGGAGAGGAGCCCATTTGTAAAGCAATCAGATTTCTCTGCCATGCTTTTAATTTTGTGGTTGTTATTGACAATGACTTCCTCTTGCTCCTCATTAGCATTGGCTGCACTTCTGTAGGAGGAAGTACTGACTAAAGCCACAGAGAATCATCTGTCCTACTTGGGTTTGATAGTGTTGCCTTGTGATGGTGAACAGGACTGGGACAGCACTACTGTCTGATATGACTCCTGCTGTAGATACATATGATGTCTGTTTATCATGGGGAAAAGGGGGCAACACAAACATTTGGGGGTAATGCAACACAGAATTTGGAGTACTGGGGGGTAAATATGGCTACTAACAAGGACAGCTAAAGAGAAATATGAGAAGATTGTGAGCCTTACCACCCTGCTGAACTGGTTTGGCAGGGTGGGGGGACAGAAAAACCATTGTCAGGGAGAACGAGCATTTTGTTGCAAAGGTAACACCCAGGGGAGATCTGCAGCGAGCTCAGAATAACAAAAGGAGCAGTAGGGGGAATTGACTTGAGCCCCCTGCAAAGAAAAGAAGACACAGGATCTACACACTCTCTCTTCCATCTTGACCAGCAAGGAGTAAGCAGCTTGCAGGAGAGGCTGCCCAAACATGAACTAGAGACTTTTCAATTCACTAAAGGGACTGAGCCTGGCCTCAATACCAAGGCCATGAGAGACTCTGATGGACCTGGATTGTACCTTAGGGTAAGAGGACAGTTAGGGAACATCAGTGTATTTTAGAATGCATTTCCTTATATTTGATTTATTGACTTGCACCATCTGATCAACAACCTTATACTTGTATGCACTAAATATATGTTTTATAACCAAGCCTAGCATTCTTGTGTGTTTATTCGGCCTTGGGGGGTTCACTAAGGGGGTACCCTATCTAGGTGAGAGCCTAGACGGACCTTTTTTTATATAAGACAACCCCACTGTGAAGTCTTCCAAGCTACGGGTGGCCAGAGAAGGTTCTTTGAGTTACAACTGGGCAGGGAGAACAAGGGGAGGCGTTTCCGGGGGTGCGGACCTCCAAAAGCTCCCTGATTGCGGTGAGAGTTTCTGATCACTTGGGAACCCATGTGGGCACAGGTAACTTGGTTGCGGTTAGACTAGTGGGCATTCGGGGGACAACCTAGAGAAAGATGGGGGACCCTGATCCTGGTGAGACTGTTACCGTTTTTGAATAAGAAACTCTAATCTCTCTCTCTGATAGAAGCCACTGTGCCTCAAGCCAAGGAGCGAAATGAAGCTTTCATTACTAATCTCTCCTTTTTGACACCCTCAGAATGCTTGGCTCCAAGATTGAAGCTATTTTAAGTGTGCTATGAAGCTATGATTAGCTTCATAGAAGTTCGGTTCGACCGTTCGGTTCGGTTGACCGAACTGTTCGAGTTCGGTTCGAACTCCGAACGTTCAAATTCGACCGTTCGGTTCGGTTGACCGAACTATTCGAGTTCGGTCCGAACTCCGAACTTCCGAACCGCGTTCGCCCATCCCTAAAAGCCCCATCCCCTCAACCAATAAGCTTCACCCCCCCTCACACACTTATATGCACACACACCCATCCCAACATTCCAAGTGCATAAAGAGGGACAGAAGCTCTCTTACTTAGCATTTCACTTAGTTTCTTGTCATTCCATAATCTCATTGTCCTCTCAAGTGCTTTACCAGGGAGGCAACTAGGAGGAGGTGCTTGAAGCTTGACTTCTAGTCTTTTTGTCCCTTTCTCGCCTGAAAGAGGGACTTGAATCATTGAAAGAGGGACAGTGGGATTCAGCACCCAAAGAGGGACTGTCTTTCCTAGATAGGAACTCTTGGGAGCTATGCTATTTTACTAGCATTAAGTACCATTACGTATTATATACCCTGCAGCACCATATATCCTAACCAAGATCCTGCATTTGAACTCCTAAGAGCCCTAAAAGGATTCAGTTCCAAATCTGTATTTCAGGCCCCAAACCTATAATATACATCTAGCTGGACTACCAACCCCAAATGTTAAAAGTCATGAGTCAAACCCTTCAAAATCAGGACATTGGCTTAAAATTAATAGAATCAAAGAGTTGGAAGTGACATAAAAGATCATCTAGTCTAACCCCCAATCTGATGCAGGAAGTCACAACTACAACATCCCCAGTGGCTGTCCTGTCTCTATTTGAAAATCATGAGACCTTTTTCTTCTTTAGAAAATAATGTTTTATGTATTATCTATTTTGTGAGCCGTACACTGCAATCCTATTTCTAGCTTTTCTCTGCAATCCCAATGTCTTGAAACTTACTTTGAAAGAGAATTCTTTTGTTATTAGCATTCAGAATGTTTAGAAAATAGCAAGAACGAAGAGACTTAAATCATGCGAACTGACAACCTTGTCCCGTAAAGAGAATTCCCTTATATCTTAGTCTCATGCAACCACTGTTACTTGCTGCAGAACCGTAAAGTGAGATCAGAGATAGTAAGGTCCAGAGCCATAGCTAGGATGTTGGCACAGGTGGGGCAGACTACAGTAGGAGGGGAGCAACTGTGCTTGCGTTTAGAATCTTGTGTAGTTGGCTAAAACATGTTTTTTTAATCAGAATTGTGATTATCACTCTCTGGAATCAGGTCTATACCCACCCATCTGACTCTTTGTACTACTTCGGACGGAGTAGAAAAAACCCTGGAGCACATCTTATTTCTAAAAAAGGGAGGGCCGTGTTTCACCTACATCCTCTCCTTAGCTACAGACCCGAATAGTGCTGTCTTGAGACCCTACTTAGAAGCTTCATTTTTGTAACAGATTTTTGGTGAAAACCATAAATAAATATCGATCTATCTACTTAGAAGCCCCAACAGTTCTAAATAATAGCTGTCCACCTGATACTTACAGGGAAGATGACAGGAACAATACCTGAGTCTCTCTGTGGACTGACATCCTGTTTCCTTCCAAAGGATAGCAGTCAAGTCTTTAAAGCTACAAACGGTCTTGAATCTGATCAGAGGTATAGCTTGGCTGAAATGGGCCCTGGTTCAAAAGGTGGGATGCCCCCCTCACACACCCCACTCCCAGTGGCAGGAGACATAGGCCTTTTTTACACAAGACGGGCCCCACTCATGCCCATGCAGATCCGCTGTGTGGGCATGAGTGGGTGCCGCCCGTGTAAATCCCGCGGGGGGTGGGTGGGTGTGCGTGCTCCCACGAAACACGCATTCGCACCCACCTCCACCCATTACTCACTTACAGACCAATGCATGGGGATGTTGGAGGGGGGATGTGTGTGCCTGTGTACACTCCCCCCCCCCGCACCACTCACGCTGCCGCGCACCCACCAATCCTGCACCCGCAGCACATATAAAAAAGGCCATAGATGCACCAGGGAGCATGGACCCGCCAGGCTCGTGGGTCCTGGAGCAGCTGCTGCCTGTCCCTATTATAGCAATGCCCTTGAACCGGATGGTCTGAAAGTCCGTGTACCTTGTGGCAACCGTTACATTTGGCCTGGCTGGAGACTCCTACCCTCCGTTCCTAATAGGGTTGTGCAGTTTCGATAAAACCCAAATAAACCACAAAAAGCCCTTTTCAGCTTCCATATTCAAAACACGAATACTAGCTCTGTGTATTTGGGTTTTGGGTGTACCCAATATTTCCCGAAAAATGTAATATCCAAGGTCTCCAATTGGACCCTCAAAACTACAGCACATATTCCGCTTGGAGGCTGGGCTGGGCTGACTCTCAGCTTAGCCACCGGCTTTAAGAGCCTGCAATGAGGCCTCCCCACCTGCAGGGGCTGCCGCTGTCTCAGAACAACAGTGCAGCCAGGTCAGGCCCAGCCCAGGCGAGCCTGGCTAGGGAGAAATAGTGAGTCCTTGGCAGCCTCGTTTCCTGCTCCCCAAGCCGGTGACACTTTCTGCAACCAGTCCCACATAGGGACCCCACTTTCCATAAGCCAATGACTCCCCTCTGAGTCATAAAGCACTCCCCCTCCCAACCCCGGTCAGAACCATTCCTCATCCCCCCTCCCCAAGCTCTGTCTCTTATACACATCTAGATGTGTATAAGGGAGCAGTAGGGGGAATTGACTTGAGCCCCCTGCAAAGAAAAGAAGACACAGGATCTACACACTCTCTCTTCCATCTTGACCAGCAAGGAGTAAGCAGCTTGCAGGAGAGGCTGCCCAAACATGAACTAGAGACTTTTCAATTCACTAAAGGGACTGAGCCTGGCCTCAATACCAAGGCCATGAGAGACTCTGATGGACCTGGATTGTACCTTAGGGTAAGAGGACAGTTAGGGAACATCAGTGTATTTTAGAATGCATTTCCTTATATTTGATTTATTGACTTGCACCATCTGATCAACAACCTTATACTTGTATGCACTAAATATATGTTTTATAACCAAGCCTAGCATTCTTGTGTGTTTATTCGGCCTTGGGGGGTTCACTAAGGGGGTACCCTATCTAGGTGAGAGCCTAGACGGACCTTTTTTTATATAAGACAACCCCACTGTGAAGTCTTCCAAGCTACGGGTGGCCAGAGAAGGTTCTTTGAGTTACAACTGGGCAGGGAGAACAAGGGGAGGCGTTTCCGGGGGTGCGGACCTCCAAAAGCTCCCTGATTGCGGTGAGAGTTTCTGATCACTTGGGAACCCATGTGGGCACAGGTAACTTGGTTGCGGTTAGACTAGTGGGCATTCGGGGGACAACCTAGAGAAAGATGGGGGACCCTGATCCTGGTGAGACTGTTACCGTTTTTGAATAAGAAACTCTAATCTCTCTCTCTGATAGAAGCCACTGTGCCTCAAGCCAAGGAGCGAAATGAAGCTTTCATTACTAATCTCTCCTTTTTGACACCCTCAGAATGCTTGGCTCCAAGATTGAAGCTATTTTAAGTGTGCTATGAAGCTATGATTAGCTTCATAGAAGTTCGGTTCGACCGTTCGGTTCGGTTGACCGAACTGTTCGAGTTCGGTTCGAACTCCGAACGTTCAAATTCGACCGTTCGGTTCGGTTGACCGAANACCCCGGTCAGAACCATTCCTCATCCCCCCTCCCCAAGCTAGCAACCCCCCCTCCCTGAGTCAGCCCTATTCCCCGTTCCCCCTTCCCTAAGCCAGCAACCTCGCCTAAACTTAATCCCATGCCCCATCCCCAAGCCAGCAACTCCCCACACGAGCCAGCCCCATTCCCCCCTCTCCCAAGCCAGCGGCATGCCTCACTCACCTCAAACCAGTGATCCCCCTAAGCCAGACGCATGCTGTTCCACCCTTCCAGCTAACACCCTCCCCCCCAAGCTAGCTGTATTCTCCACCCTCCCCCAAACCAGTGCTCCCCCTTTTTACATTGGTAGCAGACTTAGCAACAGTTTGGACTGCATTTTCCTTTCCTTATAGACCTGTCGAGCTGGCAGAGCCTCACTGCACTTCCGTGCTGAAATAAGCCGGGGTCCCGTGCTCACTGCATTTTCCACATTGGCAACAACGGGGAAAATGCAGTGAACCCAGGTAAAGATACAAATACAGGCAAATCATACCTCTCAACCCCTGAACTCTGAAATTGAGGACAATGACTCTCAAAATGTGGGACACAATTTGTATATATACGTATATGCAAATTCAGAGTCCATCGCTTAACTATGTGACTGGACTGAAAAATGCTTAAAAGTTCAGGTCTCGTATCCTTACAATAAACTCTCCCACAACCAAGACAAACCCTTGCCCTTCCAGTCTTTATGTCCAAGCTTATCCCAACATTTCCCTTAACTGCTTGGCCTCCCCAACCCCATTCCAAATGAGTTTTATTGTTTACACACTCTTCCTTCTTCCAAAGCATTTCCCCCACTCCAGCCATTTCTCCTGTGAGGATTATCTCTGACAGATGAGTCTAACAGAGGGCGTTTTCACACAGGCACACCCCCCCTCCCCCGCACACGTGTGCGGTGGGGGGCGCCCATGCAAATGCTGCCTGCGGTGGGTGGGGGATAGGTTGACGCCCTTAGGAACGGCACCCATGGTGGGTGGGAGTGCGTGTGCGCTCCCACGCTCCTCCTATCTCCACCATCACCCACGCACGGAGCAACGGGCTCCAATGCTTGTTGCTCGGTGCATGGAGATGGGGGTGTGCCTGTGGGTACCCACCGCGGCTCGTTTTAAAAGGGCCAGAGAGGCGGGTCTGATTTTTTTTTATTTTTAAAAGGAAACTTAAAGAAATCACAACATCAGCCCCTGACAAAGTCCAGGTCTGAAGCCTCGACCTGCTGATTTTTTATTTTTTTCCCAAGAGAAACAATTAGAAATGATACCTTTGCACTGATGCTCCCAAACAGAGTGTGTTATGCTGTGCTTTTAAAAATATATATATATTCAAAGGGTGTTTTCATACATGACGGTGGCTGCTTTACTGTGCTTTGACCTGGTTTAACCCGCGGGCCACCATTTTGTCCGTTCCCGGATGCCAGATGTTAGCACAGGATAGATCCCGGCTGTGGTTTCCTGAATTACGCAGCCCATAATAGCCATCTCCATGGCTGGGATTCGGCCGCTCGACTGGTTGTAAAGTGGGCTTTCACATTGAAAGCCTGCTTTACTGGACCTGGCTGGAATGCCCACCAGTCCAAGTGCCATGGCAGCCATCAGTGGTCACCAGGGCTGCCCATCATGGGGGAGTGGCAAGCCGGTGGGTGCAGCATGGGGGTGGGGTGGTCACACATTTGTGCGTTTCCCCCTCCTTGGCAGTCCAGACTCTGTCACGTTAATTTGTGGTCCAGGACCAGTCCTGGATATGGTGGTGGCCTGTCTTCAGACTGGGTAAGTCCAGGATGGTGGCTTGCTGCTGTTACGTATGAAAATGCCCAAAGACTGCAAGGAGAAGAGTAATTAAGGAGTGGACAACAGAGAGTCTCTTAACCATGGCATGGGAGGGGTTGCTTTGAACCTGCCTGGAGAAACCTGCTTGGCACTTTCATGCTGGAGAATCCAACTCATTGTCCCTACTCCTATTGATGACTTGAAAATTGCTCTCCCTCACCCCTGCCTTTCTAATCCGGGACGTTACAGTAATTTTCTGGGACTGGGGGATATTAAGAGGTGTAAATCAGGAACATCCCAGGAAATCAGTTTAATGTAGACTGAGTTAGAGAGCCTTGCTTGGTTGGGTCAGAATTTTCAAATCTGAACCCAGGCCTGCTATAGCCTGGCTTGGCTCAGGATGGGAGCACCCTCTGCTCAAGCTGTTTGGGCCAGGCAGGAGGTAGGGATACTAGGTGTCCCTTATTTTAAGAGAGCATCCCTTATTTCAGGGCCCCACAGCTCTGAAGAACATAATAATGGACACCCCTTATTTACAGAACGGATGTCCCTTTTTTCTGAATACCACTGCTCCATGGACCGTAAGGGATGTAAAGAAGAATCCGAGTTGCATGGGACCTCAAAGATCATGTAGGCCAACTCCCTGCATGATGCAGGAATTTCACAGCTATACAATTCCCCTAACAGAGGGCTGTCCAGACTCTGACTGAAAACCTCCAGCAACAGAAAACCTGCAGCCTTTCTAGGTAACTTGTTCCATTGCTGAACAGCTTGTAGTATTAGATATTTCTTCCTGATATTCAACCAAAATCTATCTTCCTGTAATTTGAGTCTATTATTTCTACTATTATTTCTATTCCCATTATTTCTATTCTAGTCTGTGATAATGGAGAACAGCTTCTTGCCATCTTTTGTGGCAGCCTTTTAGATATTTGAAGACTGCTGTCATGCCTCTTTTTAATATTTTTGCTAGGCTAAACACACCCAATTCCCCCAACTCTTCCTTTCCAAGCCATTTATCATCTTTGTTGTCCTCCTCTGAGCCCGTCCCAATTTGTCAATGTGTTTCTTAAAATAAGGCACCCAAACCAGATGCAATACTCTAAGTGAGGGCTCACCAGTGCAGAACGGAGGGGAATTATTAGTTCCCATAACAGATGGCATTAGAAGGGAATAATTGCCTCCCTGCTTGGGAGGCCTAATATCGTCCAAGGAGGACTCTAACCCCCAGGTCGCTACAGCACCTGAGCAGAGAGGTGGTTTGGGTACCATGAATCTGCTGGGATTACCCACTTTTACTCGTTACGCCTTTCAACTCTCCTCTAGACTGAGTAAAAGCATTTGGGCCATATCCACATAGGTGTAAATTAATGTATTTCCATCCCGTTGAAACCAGTGGAGGTTTGCCAGCTAAGAATCTGGCTACTGCATCCATGTTAAAGCATGGTATGAAACATAAGTAGCACCCCAAGGCTGGGAGAAGGGATCTCCCTGCGTCAGGTGGTCCCCATTCTCCTCGGGATTTGGCTCTCATGAGAGGTCCGCAAAATCAGAGGTTAGCAAGACTCAGGGCACGATACAGACATGTTTATTTGGCTTTGCTTTTTTGTCTGTTTTTTTTTTTTTTTTAATGGATTGGCTTTGTCCATTTTATTTTCCCTGACAAAAGAATCCCATGGTAACAGGCACTTCTGGAGGCAGCAGAAGTTGCTCTTGAATGCAGACCCCCATAGGGAATTTAATGGAAGATAGAGGGGGGCTTTTTCAGGAGCCGTTACTGAACCAGCCAGGTGCTTGTTATTAAAAATAAGAATTAGCAAAACTATTCTACCACCAGAAAGCAGTGCTAGTAGAGAAATACTGAATTGTAGAGCTAAAAGGAGCCTCCAGATTCAACTAGTCTTCTAGTCAACTAGTCTTTGACTTTGTTTCACCCCCTGCACTAAGTCCTGATTAATTCAACTTAACCCCGCCCCCCTGAGAGATATTTACCCAGCCTGTCCTTAACATTCCTAAATAATGCAGACTCTACAACCTCCCAATGTAACATTTTCCTCACTACCAACCATTCTCAAGAGAGAGGCTTTCCCATTTTTTTACCCTAATTCTTCATTTCTGCAAGTTGAGTCTTTAGCTTCTTGTTCTACCCTTCAGAGCCAAGGAGAACAACTGACCTCAATCCTATTTATAGATTCATATTTGAAAATCTGTTTCACCTCAGTTCGACCTGTCCTCATAGCCTTGGTCTTGCTTCCTAAACCCTTTGCCATCCTCACTGCTCTCCTCTGAACTCCCTCCATTTTGTCTACAGGGAGGAACACAAAACTGAACACAATACCCCAACTGTGGCCTGAGCAGGTTCAAGTGCACCAGAACTACCATGTTCCATGTCTTTTAATACTACTATACTATAACTTATTAATTTTTTTATTTTAAAAACTTATATGCCGCCGCCTCCTGCCTCAGGCATAGTACTTTAGTATAGTAGTATAATACTTTAATATTACTACACTATAATATTTCCACTGTAATCCCCTCCTTTGCTGTAGTGTTACTGTCTACTCAATATTCCCCATTTTATATTGGTGTGTTTGCTTCTCCCCACTCCCCCGCATAGCACTTTATGTCGGCCTTTATTACTTTTGTCTTGTTGATTGCAGATCAATTCTTCAGTATTTTCTCCGATATTAAAACTGGGGGGAAGGCCAGAAAGTTCACAGGGAGCCTCATGTTAATCAAAGACAAATAAAACAAAAGGTGCATGGGGGAAGTCTCTCTGGGATTTCAGGCCGTAGAGTGTTTGTGAAGGATATTTTTAGTACTCAGCAGAATGTATGATACGTAAACTCAGCTTCATCGTCAGCCCCCTTCCTTTCATGTGGTTCTGTTCATATCTTTAAATGTCAGAAAAGTAAATCTCCCTGTAGACACATAGCAAAATAATCAGAACAGCAATTCAGTCACCCGGGCTCCCTGTAGCAAACAGCCCCTTGCCCCCTCCTGAAAGAGCCCATTTTCTCTCCTGTGCTCAGCTGTGCCCACTTGTTTCCAGCTGAGGATGCTTCTTGGTGCCAGCCCCGAATTCCCCTGCAGGGATTTAACTCATGCTGCTGGCTGGCTGGACAAGACCTTTCCCTAGAGGGGACATTGGGTTAGGGCCTGCTCCTGGGGGTACCAAATCACCGGAACAGTCCCTGACACAGACTGTCTACACAGTACTTGCATGGCGCCTTTCAGCCAACTCTTGTAGCAAAATTTATTATTCGTGGCATCTGTGTGGAGTTGGCCAGTATTTCTCTCTCTGTAATAAAACTGGGATTCTGAGTCCCAGAGGACTGAAATTACTCGCCAAAAGGATTACACAGAGAACAACAGAAAAGCCTGGAACAGAGCCCACGGAGTGGATTTGATTGATTTCTAATCATCCCAGGCAAAACAAAGCTACCTAGAAAGGGCTGCCTGCAATAGACACAGGTGCCTAAAAAAGCCAAGCTTTGTCTGTGCCTCTGGAGCTTGTCATCAAGTCCCCAGCATGGGCAGCCGAAAGTAGATGGGCAGGATATTGATTCAGCGCATCCAACAGGAGATTCTTGTGGCAAGCTTTCTTTGAAGACTCACTCCCAGTGTAAAGCTTCCTTTGTCAGACAGAAGCCCCAGGATAGGTGGGTACAGCCTGAAACCTTCCCTTCCCTTGCCCGGAGGATCCCTTTGCAAGCATGGAGGCATGAAAAAGGGCTTCATTTAAGCTCCCATGGCAGCTAACTGATGTAAGAATCTTAGTTGTCAGTAAACAATACACTGCCCTACCTCGCTGCTAGATATGGAAATAAATGACCCATGCTCTCACTGTGCCATGGGCATGTTGCCATACAAGGGCAGGAATGAAAAGGAGGTGTGTATCAGAGTCTGTAGTTAACCCAGTGGCTAAATGGACTTGTGATGTAACCTATACTGAGTTCCATCTTTACCAAACAAAATGGTAGCAGAACCTGGTTGCTCAGCCGAGTTGACCCAACAATATTTGGCCAAATAAATGTACAGGAGGAGCACTGGAGGGTTTTAAACACAAAAAAATTTGTGCAGACTGATTTAGCACAAGTTTTATATTTAGCACCAGTGTCACTTAGACAAATGATGCCCTTTCCACTTCAAGCTCCAGAGAAAGGGACCACGGAAAGAGAGGGATGGTTGAGGATGTGCTTTGACATGGCTAATCCTTTTCCAACTTGGCCTCTTGGGCAGGTATGATAGCTATAGGATAGATGCTTGAACTTTTGAATTCCCTTCTCCACCCTTCCTCTCGACGCAACAGTGAAAGAAATTCTCTTCTAGAATCGACCCACTCTTCTTTTCTTTAGTGGGAAGCCATTAAAAGAAGTGCAGGCAAATGTGGTGGCTACTGACAGTACAGACCATTGTTCCTGGATAGTGCTGCTGATCAAAAAGGAGAACCAGTGACTCAGCTGAGAGTCTCTACTAGAGATAATAGAATTAATTTAAAAGACATGAGTTTCGGTTTGCAGAACTGCTGCTTTGGGGGAGGGGGAGTTGTGGAAGAGGGAGAGGAGATCTGAGAGCAGAGAGGCAGTTTCTCCCATATGATAATAGATTACTATTTGCTTTCCCCAATCTTTGCCTTCCAAGCAGGACTAAATTGCTGATTCCTCTGGTTTCCCCATCCCAGTCTTCCAAGGGCTTTGGGAATTCTCCCCTCCCCCCCCCAAAAAAAAGTCATCTCAACAACACTGGGTGTGGACAAATGAAACATTCACCCACATTAGCTTAGGTGAGTGTCCACCTTCCTTTTTATTAGGGGTTCGCCCCCACTGGCCATGTGTGGCCTCCACCCACTGGACACGCAGCCCCCATTCATGGCGTGGTCTCGGAGAACGGGGAGCCTGCCACGTGGGTGAAGTGGAGTAATATGCACCCGTGTGTCTGCATCCCGTCAATTAGGATGTGTGCAGCACCTCCATGTATACAGATCCGTCAATACTATAGACTCATGGGCGGAAATCCTAGAGCGTCAGAGGGGTGACTGCTTCCTGCCCCTCTCTTGCTATCACTGGAACCGCAAGTACGGGCTGCCTGCAAGCACATGAAATACAGGCCGGGGGCTTCCCATTTATTAAGCTGAACACGCTAAACGTGAGTGGGAGCTGTTTGTTTTCACCCAGTGTGCACATCTAATTCTGAAATAAGGCTGTGAGTTCAGGAAAAATTTCCCCAAAGCAGCTGTGGTTTGGATACCCCAAAATGATAGACCCCTTGGGTGCTAAGCACTTTATTGGGGAAAAAAATCATGCTTCATTTAGCATGTCTTAAAATAATGAAGCACCCAAAATCACTACTTATTTTGGAAAGTACTGGCTTTAGTCTATGTATAGCAATGTGAACCTAGGGACATGGGGGAGGGAGAGATGGATGGGTAAATTTGGCTCTTCAGAAAGATCCCTTAATCCTGAAGATACTTCCTCTGCTCCATCTTTTGTCTGCCCTCATCCGTGGGCATAAACTGGAAGCCAATAGATTGAAACCAGGCAATTTGCATCAGAACCCTTCACCCAGCCAAGGCCGGTTTCTGTGAAAACAAACACTTAACCCTGCTAATTTGGGATGAACTCCAATTTTATCGCTGCAGCAGTCCTGCCTGCTAAAGTCTCCCTCCATTACATTCATGCCTCCTCATTAAGCCTCATTGTTCACCATGACCATCTTTCTTCCACCATCACTGGGCATTCAGCCCAAAAGCAAAGGGCCCCCAACTTTTCACACAAAGATGTAAATTGGCAGTAAGTGCACTGGAGAACTGGAATGAGATCAATGCAAATGAGAGAAGGCTCCATTTCCAAGACTCCTAAAGTCTCATACAGAATCCACAGAAGAAAATAAGGATGTTTTTAGACATGCACCTCTCTCCACCCATCACCTACTCATTGTCCACCCATCATGCATGTTGCAGGGCTGCATTGGCACCATATACAGCCCTACAACATGCATGGTGGGTGGGTAATGAGCGGGGAGGCGCTTGTCTAAAACCCCCTAAGAGAGTTCCAAAAGTGACCTCAGATCAGGCTCTAGGTTTTGGTGTCAAATTCAGTCTTTTTAAAACACGAGACGGGCCCACTCATGCCTACGCAGATTTGCTGCATGGGCATGAGTGGGTGCCGCCCGTATAAATCCAGCAGCGGGTGGGTTTGCGTGCATGCGTGCTCCTGAAAAAAACACATGCACACCCACCTTCACCCATCACCCACTCACACAGCAATTGGCCAAAACGGCAATTGCTCCATGAGTGGGGATGAGGGGGGGGGGAGGGGGGCTGGTGTGCGCCTGTGTGCACTAGCCCCCCCACACTGCCCATGCTTCCGTGTGCACACTGATCCCTAGCTGAGAGGGTAAATAACTGCTCCTCGTTTATTAGTTCCACACCACTCATGATTTTATAGACCTCTATCATATCTCCTCTCAGCTGTCTCTTCTCCAAACTGAAGGGCCCCAACCTACCAAGCCTCTCCTCATATGGGAGCCCTTCCATGCCCTTGAACATTTTTGTTGCCCTTCTCTGTACCTTTTCTAGTTCAGTTATGTCTTTTTTGAGATGGAGTGACCAGAACTGCACCCAATATTTGAGGTGCGGTCGCACCATTGATTTGTATAGAGGCATTATGACATCCTCAGTTTTATTCTTGATCCCCTTCTGAATAATTCCTAACATTCTGTTTACTTTTTTGACTGTTGCTGCGCACTGCGCTGTGGATTTCATTGTATTGTCCACAACCACCCTCAGATCCTTTAATCTTTTACATTCTGTAGAAGAATGTGCCTCAAAAAATGGACTGCCAGGTATTTTAATGTTGCAAATGGAGTGACCATCTTGCAGACCTTGTGGGCTTCTTCCTAGAGTTTTAATGAAGCCAACTGGTAGCCACCTTTTCTGTCCAAGGAAGGGCAGACGAGGTCCAATGTTATAAAACATATGCCTATCAGTCCTCACAGACTTGCTGGAAAGCTAGGGTGGATTTAAAGACAGTTGTGTCATACTAGAGGCACCAGCTGGAAATACCCATCCATGGAAGAAAATTGGGAAAGGATTAACTAACCACCGCTGACCTGTCCGTTGTCTGTCTCTCTGCACCCTCTTCAAACTCCCCTTGAGAAAGTCAACACTGGTTTTAGTTAAAGATTAGGAAATACTCTTTTGTGTGCAAGGAGATTTTAGTGCAGAAAGGAAGATTCAGTAGCAGGTATTTCCTTTTCTCTGTTATATATTGTGTCTGGCACTGTCAAACAGCTGCCAGATTCCACCCACCCACGCTGCTCATCAGTGTGAAAAAAAGGGATATTTCTTTTTTTCCTGCTTTGAGCTGCATGACAGAGTATTTTCCTCATAGTTTGCAAAGATGTTTCAGAACCTGGATGATATATTATACATGTAAATGAACGAGTAATATACAAATAGGGGAGCCGCTTTAATGCTGAGTCCCTACTCTGAGTCTTTCTATTTATTTTCCATCTCATAACCATCTCTTGGTGCATAGATATTTTGCTGGAACGTTATAACAACAAAATAGCTTTGGAAACCAAAGCCTGTCGTGCAGAGATGAGGCTTCAGCCAAACCAAATGAAACATTGGACGTTTCAGATTCTAGACCCAGATAAGGACTTTGTGGCTATTGTGCCCCTAGTGTACAAAGATTATTTCTAGCTAGTACAGAGTATTCCTTCATAATGCCTTATCCAGTCCAGTTTTTAAATGACTAAAGCATTAAGACTCGTCATCCAGGAATACAATGATACACATTTGACATCAGGCTGTGGTTCTGTTGTTACCAAGCGGCTAGTGAGGATTCATTAGATGTAGTGGAATGTTGATACGCTTTATAAACAAGTTAGACCCATTAGTCTTGCCTTAAGTGGAACAAGTAGCTATATCATCTTCTTAACTTGATAACAGAAGGTCCTATTAAGCAGTGTAAATACAGTGACATCTAGATAAAGGCAATTCTGTCCCATTTTAAATACAGGATATAGAACTATAATGATGATATGTAATTATAATTAATATTATTATTATTTATAAATAATAAATAACTGTGGTGAGAATTGGCATATTTGATCCTATTTGGGCTAGCAGCAGAGATTAAACTCAGAACTAAAAGCATGAGCCTGTACTGGCTGGGCTAAAGAACTAAGAGTAAAAACAGATGTGACAGAAGCCTGTGCTGGTCCGGACCTCACCTGCACATTTGTGCAGGTGCTGCCACATGTTGGCCTGGGATTCTCAGCCTTGGTGTTCTTGAAAAACCTTTGAGGTCATGGCGTGGGCTAAGGCCCGTCCGCCTGGGCCAAAACGGACCACAGCCGGCTATCACATCTGTTCCCAGGGCACCAGCATGGCCCGGGTCAGCTCCACCATGACTGACAGTCATTGGCTACCATGGCTGCCTGTCTTGGTAGGGGGCAGGGTGCTGGACACCACATGGGACACACATTCATGTTTCTTCCTGCTCTCCTAGGTGGCCTGGCTGTGGTCACATTTGCTTGATGCCCTGACACAGCATGGACCATATCTGCCGTGGTTTTCTAATCTGGGCCATATCGGGCCACCACGCACTGTCATCATTTGTGCATCATTTGTGCTTTTACACTATGTGTCATAGCTGCAAGATGTATTAGATTATTAAATCTCTTATGTCACCCAGTCACGAGACAGGGATAAAGACTTACACTGCTAGAATGGGTTACATTCTACCCATGGGTCTTCATAATGGGATAGAAGCTACATTATTTTATTATTATTATTGCTCAATGCTTGTTATTTCTAGCAAAGCCTTACCTGTTGCTTCAACCATCCCTTCCAAGATCACCACAATTTCAAACTCCTCCTTCTCCATCTGGGCACGAGACAGCTCCCAGAAGGGACTCTTCTCGTTGATTTCGTGCGAGATGATAAGTGGTGACACCAGAAACAGCCTGTCATCCCCAGTGTCAAAGCCCACATTGATATCTGTTTGGTTCAAGGGGATGAACTCCCCTTCTTTGGTCTGCTTGGATTTAATCAGCTTAGCTCTAATGGAAGCCTCAACAATGTGGGAATTCCGCAGGTCCCCAACCCGGAACATTAGACACAGTTTCTCGTCCCTAATAGAAATCACTGCGTTGTTGGAGAACATGAGGGTCTCAGCCCTCTTCTTTGGTTGGCTAATCTTGACAAACATGCACCCCACCATGAATGCATTCACTATGGAGCCAAGAATAGCCTGGACCAAGAGCAGTATGATGCCCTCAGGACATTTCTCAGTGATGACCCTGTGGCCATATCCAATGGTGGTCTCAGTCTCAATGGAAAACAGAAACGCGGAGACAAATCCACTGAGATTGTCAACACAAGGGATCCAGTCCTCATCTCCAACATGGTCCAGGTCTCCCCGGATGTAAGCAATAAGCCACCAAATGAACCCAAAAAACAACCAAGTGACAGTGTAGACCATAGTAAATACGAGAAGGTTAAAGCGCCATTTGAGGTCCACCAGAGTAGTGAAGAGGTCACTAAGATACCGGTAGGTTTCTTGGACATTTCCATGGTGCACATTGCACTTGCCACTTTTTTCCATATAACGTTGGCGCGTCTTCTTGATTTCTGCTGCCAAGAGACGCGTTCGGTCAGTAGCGATTGGGACATTATCACGGGCGTGTTTGGGAATCTTCTTGTGTTCCCTTGGGGTGACTCCAATTTCCATGTCCTGATTCATAAAGATCCTAGAATCTCCAGCCATAGTGAGTCTAGATCAGGGCAAAAGAAACATTGTTTAAGACATCAAGGCTGGGGGAGCAAGGGGGGCGGGACTCTCAAAAACAACTAGTGCTTCTTTAGCAAAGGGTACTACTATGTCACAATATGGCAAGTGGGCAATAAGAACATGTGCAGCATAGAGACGTTTACTCAAACAAAGTGAAAGGCTTTGCCCAGTGACAAGACAGTTCTGGGTACAATTTCATTCGGCATTAGAAATACTTTTTGGTAGGGCCTTTACTTTCTTCCTTCTGGAATTATTTGGAGTATGCAAGAAAAAATAAGAACATATCATTTAGTGCTTTAACCATTACCAGTAATTGGATATAATGTTAATTGAGGTGAGCAGGAATGACCAAATGTAGCACATTTGAAACGGACCTTCTCTATAGATATTAGTTTCAGCCTATCCATACCTTGCTACCGATGTGGTATTTTAATTTTTCTTTAAAGGCTCCTTAGGCATCTTTTATACAAGGCTGAAATTTGACACAGGGAAGGAACTAAAAAGACACCCCGCTAGATTTTCAAGGTCACAAATGACAGTCGAGCTCTCCTTTGAAAATCAAACCTGCTTTGGCTTAAATTATTCAAATCAACTCTAGTGGTTTGGGGTACATCCGTTTTTGGGTGTCCATCTTGAGACGCTTGAACTAAAAAAATAATGCCCCTTTAAGGTTGTTCAAATCAGAAACCCAAAATGATACGTTACTTTGAAATTTGACTTATGAAAGGCCTTTTTCAAAAATGTGTGCTGCTGAATTAACAAACCCGTTATATAAGAGGATATGGGTGCAAATGACTTTTGTCAAGTCACAAAGCAATAGCCTCTTTAGTAAATCAAAGGCTTCACAAAACATATATTGCATCCTGTAGAAGAAACTGTTTATTTCACTAAAAGCCAAGAATTCTTTCTTTGAACTCAGAACAGGGAAACAATGTCCTATGGAGAGCTGTCTACCAAGCCTTCAGTAAATCAAAGGCAGAGTGGCAACACTCTCCATGATGCACACAGGCTGTAGTGTCCTTAGCAAATCCTATTAAAAACTAACCAAGTCTGTTACTCTTCTCTTTAATCTTTTTATGCATCTGTGAATGGGGTGAGGTGAAGAGACAGAATTAGAGGAGTGTCTTTGGTAAAGACGCAGCTTAAGGCTGAGTAAAGTTGGCTTCTTTGGGTGTTCACAAATGAGATGGGGCCCCACATTGTCCCCCCCCCACCCCCTTTGCCCCAGATTTACTCGCCCATGTGAAGGGCGGCCGCTTCGCCCTGGCTTGGGCCGGGGCAGCTATGCATGGTGTCATCCCCCAAAAAGACAAGGCACACTGTGCAGGGTAAACCGGCCCAAACTGCGGTAACACGCCGCCCCACGGCCTGTGGGGGGTCCCACAGGGCGAGCTGCATTCTCCACCATAGAGTCACAGTTGCAGCACAATTCTGTGGTGGTGGTTGGGAGATGGCGCGCAGGTAGACTGTGGCCGGAGGAACTGCCGGCCCATCTGTTGGGTGGCTTTGGGAGGGGGGCAGGGGGGCATGGAGCAGCTCTGGAGTCTTGTTTTCCTTGATTGATTGATTTAAACTTTATCTGCCACAACCAAAGGTTATTGGCAGTAATTCTTACAAATATCAAAGTCAGAATGTCATATTTACAACAACACAATACATGTAAATAAGTCATATACTTCTGTAATAAAACACCCTAAAAAGGCCCACTCGAAATGATTTCCCTATTAAATCTATTTGCTAAGAATAATACTTAGGGAGATTCCTTCTCCAGTAGATAATCTTGCCTCTTCCTCCAAATAGCTTTCCCAAAGACTGCAACCGCCCAAGTTAACTCAGTACCCTTATAATTTAAACATAAATCCAAAAGGTCAGCTTGGGAACATTTTAGCAACATTTGATTCAAAATCCTTTGAATCGTTTGCCTTTTGGCAGTATATTTAGGGCACACCAGAAGGATATGTTGCACTGAGTCTGGGACCTGCAGTGAGCAGAACCAGCATTTTCTGTCCTGCCATGGTATCCCTTTATACCGGCCTTGAAGAGCAGCTGAAGGGAACATCCCAAAACGAAAACAGGTAAATGCCCTTCGCGCTGCAAACTCCCCCCAAAGTCCCAAATAACTCCCTTCACTCAGGGGAGAGGTTGGAGTCTTGTAAGCCGGGTTCACTCTCTGTGAGTGCAGCAGATCAGCCTCAATTTGTATTTGCTGATCTCTCAGTCTACGCTTGACCAGGCTCATAGCCTGCCTTACAGTTGAGGATAGGAGTACTGTCAGCGGGAGTCCCAGCTTCCCCATGACAGTTTCCATACTCTCCAGCCAAGGGGTCAATAAACCCTCGTGCCGCGCTCTCTCCAGCAGGGACAGCCCATCAGTCGGCAATGAATAGATCTTCAGCCAAAAACGAACCAGCGACTGAACTGCCAACACCCTCAATGGCACCAGGCCGGTCTCCAGTCTTAAGAAGACCTGGGGGGTACTCCTCGGGACCCCCAAAATAGCCCTCAGGAACCCATTTTGAATTGGTTCTAAGACCTCCAAAAAGCCCAGTCCCCATACTGGAAAGGCATAGAGTAGCTGAGATATCACCTTTGCCTGAAATAAACGAATAGCCGGCAAAATCAGCTGGCCACCTTTACCAAAAAAAAAGGTACGTAAAGCGTTCCCTGCCTGGTCTGCCTTGATCTTGGCCATTCGCCAATGGTCACGCCAGCTAAGTGAGTTACAGAAGAAAATCCCCAGGTATTGGAATCTATCCACCTGTAATATCTGGTGCTCCCCAATTCTCCAGACATGCTTGATTCTATGCTTCCTTTGCCCAACAATCAAAACTTTAGTTTTCTTATAATTAATTTCCAATCCTTCTTGCTGACAATACTCCCCCACTCGCTGCATCGCCCGACGAAGCCCCACCGGAGAACACGAGATCAATGTCGTGTCATCCGCATACAGCATACACCCTATTTCGTGGGGACCAACTCGGGGGGGATGAGTATCAACTTCTGCCATGAACTTAGGGAGATCATTCAAAAAAATATTAAAGAGACACGGGGCCAGAAGGCACCCCTGTCTCACCCCCCTATCCACTTCCACTTTCTGGGACAGAGCCCCCTCCTTATTTAGCTTCACCTGTAACGTGTTATTCTCGTGCAAACGGATAACCAAGGCCAAAAGCCGTGGTTCCATCTGCAGGTCTTTCAGCTTCATCCATAGACGCGCTCGGCTGATTGAGTCGAACGCCATTTTTAAATCTATGAAACATAGATATGCCTTCCGGCCCTGACTAGTCATTTTCTTCACTAAGTGGGCCAGGATCATGGCCTGGTCCACCGTAGAATGACCCTTCTGAAAGCCGGCCTGTTCGGGCACTATGATCTTCCTCTCTTCCAACCAATCCTGAAATCTAAGGAGTAGAAGCCTCGCGTACAGTTTGCCGATGACACTCAATAGGGTAATTGGGCGATAATTCCCTGGTGTCCATGGGTCGCCTTTTTTGAATATTGGCATCACTATGCCATTGATCCAACTCATTGGTATTCTCCCCGATATATTGATCTGGGTAAAGATTGGGGCCAGTATTCCTGCCCACCATTGGGGGGCCTGCTTTAAGCATTCTATCGTTACACGATCTATCCCAGGGGCCTTCCCTCGTTTGGATTGGGCAATCAGTTCCAACACTTCCTCCTCCTGCACTGGCGGCCAGTGAGGAAAGGAGTCAAAGTCCCCTACCCTGGGGGGCCGGCCCACTGATTGGGGGAGCGAGTATATATCATGGTAGAATTCTACCCAAGCCTCTGGCGATGTCTCCGCCAAGGGCATCCTGGTCTCACCCCGTTTCAATTGCTTGATGCAGCCCCAGAACTGCGCGGAATCCCCGCTCTCTCTGGAGTCTGGTGGGCTCCCAACCCATGTATTAACATCCATTTTCCATTATGAGAAAAGCATTATGGGTGGTAAAAAGATAAACAATGCAGTGTATTTCTGCTTAAACAGTGTAGTGCCGGCAGCAGCCAGGTCGGGCTACAGAGAAGAATTCTTCGGCATTTCTGAAACAGACATTACCATAAATCATTGTTTCCAGTGGTGAAGCTAATGTTTAGTATCAGGCTTTCTTTAAAATCAAACAGCTTCACAAAGTAGAATTGCTGCTCTTTGAAAGAGTTTTTCTGAAATAGTATACAAATAGTTAAAGCTTACTTCAGCTTCTTGTTAAGCACTAGCTTGTGTCACACAATTAATTCAAATGGTGCAGAAATATAAACAAGCGAGAGTTCTGAGAAACAAAAGAAAGGTTCGGTTTCACCTATGACAACAAAGTCCCAGTTCCAACATGTAAACAGGAGTTTTTCTGAGGTAACATGGTCTTTCGCCAAACAGGACAGGGCAGGGCTGTTCTGTATCACAACCCTTGCAGGTTGTTGCACAGACAAAGGAAGGGAGTATGGAACACTCTATAGCCAGCTGAGGGGAGAGTGTCAGGTGCAACACATTCCACTCAGTAACGTAGCTGTAGAGTCTCAAGGTGGTCTATGTAGAGGCTCAATGCCAAGGGTTGAGACATTTAGTGAAAGAGCCACGCAAAAAGCATGGGTACCAGTGACAAACCCCACAGTTCGAGCCCACTGGGAATGTGCTTTGTAATCCAAGCAAGAAACTGAGTCTCTAGACCCGGATTCTATTCCTGTCATTGTCAAAACAGCTACATCACCAGAGACCTTCTTAGACAACACAAGAATGGGCATGAGCTAGAAATGGTGTTGCTGCCAGTTCTCCTGCCAGCCACCAATGAGGTCCCACTCTGTAAAGGGTGGGAAAAGAAACAAAGAGAGAAACACCATGTCATGGGTGGCAGGATGCAACTTGTCCTCCACTGCCATTTGTCAAACCCTCCTGCACTCCACAGACTGAAACCCGAGAACGTGCAACACTGTAAACAGGGGGAAATGGATGCTTGTGATTGCAGCGTCAGGGCTATGGCAACAAACAGGTGCCAGGTGCGATATGATCCATAGGATGTAAACAGACAGACAGCTGCCCACCTCTGCCCTGCCTCACCACCGGGTGTCCCGTCCATGTAAAGGCAGGCTGCCAGATGTGCAGGCAGAGCAGAGATGGGGCAGGCTTTGCCGCTCTGGGGCAACTCTGCTGGCAGTGCTCCTGAACATCCAGGACCAGGAAAACCACGAGTGGAGTGGGCTGCCCAAACCCAAGGCACGAGCTGGAGGCAGGGCTGCATTCCATCTGCTTGGTAGAAGGCTGCTGCAGCTCTGTTTTTAGCTGGGGGTTGCTCTGAGCAATGCCGTAGAGCTGTGGGGGCATCCTAGAGTGCCGGGCAATTTGCCCGCAACTCTATGGTATTGGTGTTGGGGAGGGGCTCTGCCAGGTTCTTATAAACCTGGTGCAGGCAGGGCAGAATGTGGGGGATGCAGGGCTGGCCAACCTGCTCCTCTTTATAGGAGCAGGACCAGGGTGGCCAGTCCAGGGTCTGTCCATCTGAACACACCCATAAAATCAGAGAGCTGTGAGACTGGAAGGGACCTCAAAGTCTTATGCAAGCTCTGCACAGAGGCAGGATTCATTGACTAATTACGCCATTCCCCAACAGATGTTTGCCAACCCTTTCTTAAAAACCTCCAATGAAGGAGGTTCCACAACTTCCCAAGTTATTTTGTTCCATTACCCAATTGTTCTTACAGATGGGAAGTTTTTCTTAATATTTAACCTAAATCTGCCTTCCAGAAACCTAAACTCATTGCCACTTGTCCTATCGCCTGTTCCTCCCCATTTTCCCATAGGGCAGTCTTTTAAATACTTGAAAACTCTTTTCTTATCTTCCCGACCCTCAGCTCCATAATCTTTTCTCTAGGTTAAACAAGTCCACTTCTTCTAACCCTTTGTCATTGGACATCTAAATCTTTTATCGTCTTTATTGCTGTCCTCCCCAATTTGCCCACTACCTCCCAACCTTCATTCTCCCTTTTTGAAGGGAGAGTGAGTGGATAAGCAACAGCAGCTGCAGTATATTTAGCAAAGTAACTTTTGTACCTTTGTTTTCTCTGTGTTCTGTTCCTTTAAGAAGCGCAAACCTAATTTTGCCCTGCTTTGTAGCTTGGGTAACCATTTATGTTTGTAAAAAATAAAGGGCAAAATGCTACCATATCACAAGTACTCCCATTCTGCACAGGTTAAAATAGCTACATCCGATTCAAGACAATAGAGGGTCAATTCCTCTTTATAGGAGCAGAGAGTCATTTTGAAATATATTCGATTCATTAGAAGCAGGTACGGAAGAAACTATATTCCATTCATTAGAAGCAGGTACGGAAGAGACTCAGTATGGTATGACTCAGGAATGCTTCATTTGTGCTACTGCTTACTAATGTAATATGATGTTCATTATGGTATTCTGACTAATCTAAAATAAAATCATTCAGATGAAAGTGTGATTGCTGTGTGTATGTGCAAAGATATTAACAGAACTAAAGTTGGCATGGGGCAAGCAAATTTTGCATGATTTCAAATTTGGTTTTAAAAAAATAGTTTCTTCCAACAAAAAAAGGCTATTAAATAAAATTGTATATATAGCACCATGGGACAGAGCAGAATCAGTTCACACTACGAGCTGTATAAGATGCTAGGGGGTACAATAAATATCAAAATATGATCAGACATCAGGACACCAACATTTCCAAAAACTTGGCTCCTGAGATCTTGGGAAGCAGATTGCTGTTCAGAGGAAAGTACAGTGAAACCCATCTTTAAAAACACCCAAAAGTCTGGCAAAAATTAGTTGCCTAGTATAGATGGACCTTATCTAAAGGCCAATTGAAATTATTCTTGGAAACGTAACACTTTTAAAATTGACCTCTCATAACAGAGGGCTGCCTGTTGGAAAAAACTTTTACTGATGGTTTCATCGTAATAAGAATTTGGATGTGTCCTAAAAAACTTAAATTTAAACTACTGCAAGAAGAATTAAGTCCTTAATTATTGATTAATTAGAAGCATCCAATTGCCAATCTCTGATTAAATCATCTTAATAAAGGAGCCAGTGTGATAGCTCACAATAGAGTGATTTGATTTTTATTCTTGACTGACCTGCTCTGTGACATTTTCCAAGTCACTTGAGCTTTCAGTGCCTCAATTGTCACATCTGCAAAGTGGAGCTAATGATACCTGCTTGCATTTAAAAAAACCAAAACAAAACTTTAAAATTCTCACATTAAACATAAAGGCACAAAATAATTTGGTATTCATCTTCAAGAGAATGTTCCCGGACTTATTAGGAGGCTGAATGCTGCAGGTTACAGAGTCACAGACAGAAAAACAGCAAATGGTACAACAGCTTGGATTCCCCCTTTACTTACACTCATAACTACTCACACCTCCTCTTGTTCCTGGTTAATGGCAGTTCTTCTGTGCAAGCGTCCAAGGGAGAATTAGACTTCCAATTGTGAATCAGTGCTCTCTCTAGCAAAAGAGCCATAGACTGCAGCTGACTTTGACAGTCAGTCACATGTACCACCCTGTTTCGCTGGCATTTACCATCCTTGGTTAAACAAGGGCAGGATAATAAAAATGTCACTTTTGTACAAAGCCACTTGCTCCCTTTGGACAGGCTGCTGAGAGCTGCTGCAAAAGGAGATGTGAGTTGCTGCATTATCAGTCTTGCTAAGAGGCCTTTATCAGTCCTCTCGGCTTCACTAAGCTTTTACCCAGATGCCAAGCTTGGGGGTGGGGGTGACAAAAGAGGAGGAATCTTTTAGACTTGCTGAAATGGAATGGGTTGGGTTTAACTGACTGGCACATACCTGGTGGCTTTGTAGAGTGGCTGCTTACAGTCCCTTATGTGACAAGGCTTACATAATTTCTTTTCCCCATCCCCCTCTTAACACAGAAATCTGCTGCAAAATTCCCATGAAGAGAAAACAAAGAAAAGCACCCCCTCCCCTTATCATGGTGAATATTTTATTGTGCAGAATGTAGGTCAAACCCTGATTCCAGTGAAGTCAATCGGGATTTCAACACTGGTACCAAAGTGTGCAGGATCTGACAGTTCCGTTTGGCAGGAAGGATAGGCTCCTAGTTAAGGCAATGATGGGAGTCCCAGGAGATCTGGGTTTCATTCCCAGCTCTGCCACATGCTTCCTGTGTGACCCTGGGAAAGTCTCCTAATCATTCGACTCCCCGTTTATAAAAGAGGAACCATAATCCTTACTTTCTTCAAGTTCAACCTTTTCTTGTATTTGAATTGTAAACCATGTACACATCTCTTACTATGCGTTACAGTATTGCCTAGTCAAATAGGCTCTTGGTTCTGGGTGGGGCGTCTAGTAATCATAGTCTGGCCATAAGAATCCAGAGGACCAGGAAGGGCAATGCAAACAACCTCCACTTTTCATCTCATTACAATAGGTCAAGTTAGCTCTACCTTCACATGGACATGAAGCAAAGCTTTCTACAGCTTCATTGCTATTGACAATAAGACTTTAATGTCATCCTGAAAGTGAGCTGAGGATACTGAGTTTCATTACAGCTTCGAGTATAATAAACAGGGTTCCCATTTTTCTGTGACAAAAAATTGGAAATTCTCTGATAAAAAACATAAATTCTCTGATAAAAAACATAAATTCTCTGATTAAAAACCCCCAAATCTCTGCTTTTCTGCAATTGAATGTAAACACTAGTTAAATTTCCCTTACCACAATATATATAGGTATGAATTAGAGCACCACATTTTATTGGAATTTTTTCATTTTAATACAATTTTGCAGCTACCTGTCCCACCAACAGTCTTCCCCACAATTAAAGGTCTGCGGCACCCCTCCAAATGCAGAGCACCTCCCCTCCCCCCACAGGATATGACTTTAGGTTGCTTCCCCTCCGCTGCCCTACACTCACTGCCTCCTCCTCCCAGCCTGGCCTCATACTGCTCTGACCAAAATGGGGGACCATATAGTGACTGGCACTTGGGGAACCTGCTGTGGGTCCATTTAGGCCCACCTTCTGTCTCCTCTTCCCAAGGTCCAGAAGACATGACCGCCCCAATTCATAGTGCCCCTGCCCACAGGAGGTCTGTGACACCCCTCCAAATCCAGAGCCCCCTTCCCCCCCACAGCATATGCCTTCAGGTTGCTTCCCCTCACTTCCACTCTGTGTCTTTGCTGCCCTGTGCTCGCTGTTTTCTCCTCCCAAACCTGTACGTTTTTGCCGTTTTCTGTAAAATTCTCAGGTTTTCTGTAGAAAGAGAAAACTAGGAACCCTGGTAATAAAAAATAATAATAATTATCTACCTCACAGGGTACTTGTGAGGGTGAATTAGAGAAGGATTGTAAAAGCACTTTAAACACTGAAAACGCTATAGAAATCATAACTAACAACAACAGTAATAGTGAGTATTTTTTCCAAGCAGCCATCAACTACACACTACAGTATCTGTACAGTTCAAGGAAGATTGGAATAGCTGAGTATGGGGCCAGGGGCTGCACTACACTGGCAATCCTGTGGGAGACCATCACTGGCAAATAACTGGCCTTGAAGGTCTGGATTGAAGCGCATGCTAAGGGAGCTGGTGTGGGTAAGTGAGTGGACAGGGGCAGGCTGCTGCTCAGGATTGTGTCACAATGGGTATAAAGAGATGGACAGTAGATCCGGGGGTGTCCCTGTCACCCCGGGTTGACTGATCCATCTAAAGGGCACCTGCTAGATGCTCAATCAGGAGCAGGTTACAGCTGGTCTGGGGCAGCCCCACTGGCAGCGCTCCAGAAGATCTAGGAGCACATGGTGCAGAGTAGGGCAGCCAAACCCTGGACAACAGCTGAATGTGATGCTGCTGCCCGTCTGTTGGGTGGACCCACTGTGCAGCTCCACTGCCATCCATCCATTGCCCCATTTAGCATCATAGAGTTGTTGGCACCAGCCTAGAGTGTCAGGTGAATGCCTGCAACTCTATGGCATGTGTGTGTGTGGGTGGCCCGGGGATACCACTGGTCCATCTATTGCAGACCCAGGTGGAACTGGTCACTGGCAGCTGTGGGAGTGGGCTCCTGGAGCAGCTCCGGCCTCCGACAGGTTCCCTGTCCATCTAAAAACACCCATTATCAGAACTGTGCAGATGGTGCAGCTACCCATATTATGCCTAAATTTTGCCAATTTAAAGATGATCAAAGCTATAGCTGCCAGGCTATACATTATAAAGATACAGAAATGGGGATCAAGATGTAGTACCAGCTCCCCAGTCCAATGTCAAGGGAAAGTCAGTCTAGGCCAGATACACCAGGAAGTAGTAGATTATTAAATGAATTCTTTGTTACTGAGACAGAGTAGCTTTCTGCCACCACTTGCAAACATCATATCAAATCCAGCCTTGACCCTTCTGTACCTAAGCTCTACTAAGATGCAGTTTTCTTCCTTGTTACATTGCAGTGATCGGATTAAAGTTTTTAATTGAAGCATTCCTGTTGGGGTGAGTAATTATCAGCAGAGATAGTTACTAGATAGATGCAAAGACAAATAGACTGAAACAGAGGAATCCATAGAAATAAAATCAAAATGTGCAAAAGGGGGGAAGAGAGGATGAAAAACCCCATTTGGAAAAGCTAGGCTCAGGAAATCTATTGGGAAGGGGCTGTTACACAGGCGTTTATGGCCAAATGGAACCTTTGCTTCCCTGAAAAATGTGACTAAAACAAGTGAATGGATAGGTTTGGGGTGGGGTACTGTATTAGGGTTAGGGTGGCCATACCATGATACCTCCCCTTTAAAAGAGGATGCTTATGAAAAATACATGGTGCAGGGCTGCACTGGAACCAATGCAGCCCTGCAACATGTATTTTTCATAAGCATCCTCTTTTAAAGGGGAGGTATGGCCACCCTAATTAGGGCTGGTTGATCTGTGGCACTAAACTGAAACAACCAGAGTCTTTGTGAGGCATGTCGATGTCTGTGAACTGCTGAGTGAATGTGTATGTTTCAGAGAGGGAATTGTGTGAGTTTACGCACTCCTCACTGTAAGGCAGTGTGGTCCAGTTGATTGTTCTCAGCTCAGGAGACCAGGGATCTGTCTCCACTACTGGTGATCTTGGGTAAGCAACTTTACTTCTCCCTTAGTTTCCCCATCCATAAAATGCAGATCTCTCTCATTGACCTCCTTCATAAAAGTAGAGATGCACAGATGGAAGAATTCTTTGTAAAAGGTAGTTTTTTATTAATAGAGAAGGCAAAACATTTGAGGACAAAAAAAAATATGTACGGAAGAGAAACTGATGGTAGCTGAGTGATAGTGTATAGCGCAAAGCATAGAAAATGAATTATCCCTATGTCTCCCCGACTCCCCAGAATAATTTCTATTCAAAATGTAATCTCACTCAGCACCAAAGTAACAAAATCGCTTTCATTTCCTCTTTCAGGTTTTGTTACCTTGGCAGTAACACTTTTGAGCAGAGGGGGAGAAATTAGTGCTGACTTACAATAGGATTCTTCTAGGACGGCATGAGATACCTAGCCATGGAAATACAAAGCAGGACTGATTGATGATGTTAGGTAGTTATCAAAGGAAGTGAGATAGTTATGCTGACTCTTACTGAGGCTGGCTGATGACTGCCTCTCTGCTCAGTGTTTGTTAGGCTGAGAATGGTGTAACACAGCATTCAGTTTTCCAGTATACAGCTGGTTTAAAAGAAATTGTTTTGGCAGAGAGTTCGCATGAGAGACTGAGATTTTGAATATTTAAACTTTGTTTCCCTCTAACCATCCAACCAGATTCAAATATTCTTGACCACTGCTGCACCTGTGAGTCATCCATCTGAAGTGAACTCAGTGACAGTTTTGCTGTTTCTATGCATGTTGAACTAGATGGCTTGGAAAGACCAAGGTAACATCGCCTGTTTGCTATGAAGAGGGATAATAAAAAACTTTCTGTACAGAACCATAGGCTTAAGGTCAGAAGAGATTGTTAAGCATGGCATCTGCAGCATAACATTTCCCCAGTCATTCCTGTACGAACCCTGTAACTACCGGTTGAGCAATTACCACAACTTTTGTTCTTGATTTAAAATAGGGTTCTTTGTTACTGAGACAGAGAAGCTTTCTGCCACCATTTGCAAACATCATATCAAATCCAGCCTTGACCCTTCTGTACCTAAGCTCTACTAAGATGCAGTTTTCTTCCTTGTTACATTGCAGTGATCGGATTAAAGTTTTTAATTGAAGACCTCAGGCTCCGGGGCCAAAGCAAGTTTTTATTTGGTTCCTTTTCAGTTCCTGGATCTGTCCCCTAGACCCAGTTCTTATCCCCGAATACTGAAAAACTGAGCTCAGGAGGAGGAAGGCGAGATGAGGGCATGCGCACAAAGGGGACCGATGGATCTACGGCACCTATCCATGATCTAGCCCCTCCTCTTCCTCAATACACCCTTTAAGCACCTTGCCCCCAACTTCTGTTAATCCCTCAGAGCTTTTACTAGTTTTCAAGGTGGCTGCTGGGAGGGAAATGGTTTTCCACACCTGATTTAATGCATATATATGCCCAATGCACTTCAGAACACTTTGCTACCATAGGAAATGGCCTGTATTCACAGTCTCCTTGTGAGTAAGATTCTCAGCAATCACATACTAACTAAACCCAGGCTTGGATGGTACTTGAGTAAAAACAGAGGTGATGGGGGTGGGACGCCTCCCCGGCCCACCCCAGGGAGAAAATATGCAGCCACCACTCCCCAGCTCAGGAAGGGGCACAGAATGAATGTGCATGTGACCCTTGGAGGCCGGAGAGCCGTTCCACCAACCACACGGCCCAGATAGGGTGGAGGCACCAAACAAGGTGGGCAGCCCCACACCAATCCCAGCACTATGCCCTCCACCATGGCAGTCTGGCATGGCAAGCTGTGGGTAAAAGAAGCCGCAGAAGCCTCTTCTGAACAACTCTGGGAGGGCGGGGGAGGAAGCTGGGGAAGCAGCAGGCCCTAGCAACCATGCCGGCACACAGAGGAGCCAGGCAGCTACAGGTGGAACCAGTCTCTACCCAAAGAAAGCCGGCTGCAGAGAACTAGGTGCACACTCCATGGCCAGCACAGGGAAGGAAAGAAGCAACCAGAAAGGAGACATATATGAAAGCAACCACACGCGGCCCAAACAACTAGTCCCCCGGACCGGCTGCCAGTTCAGTCCCATCCACACGTCATACACAACAGATTACTCCGGCTAGCGGTCAATAGGGCAAAGTTCCAAAGTGGATTCCTGCTGCTGGGGACCGTGGGGCTGGGCAGACAGAACAGGAAGTCCAAAGCACACATTTCCTAGGAATGTTCCTGATTTCCTAGGAATGTCCTTGATACTGGGGGGCAGGAGTCAGGAACCCAGCTCCCGCCACATACAACCCCCATTAATACATGCCCCTCTGGTAGCCCTTTGCAATTATATGCTGAGCCACCATATAGTGGGGGTCAAAAGGATCACTTTGGGCCAGAGCCAACTGGACCTCAGGCCATCTCTACACCTTGTTCAGGGCATGGAGCTTGGCTGCACTGGGCTCCTCGTGCACGTAGGGAGCCCTCAGCAGACCCGCAAGGAGGTTCTGCTCCATCATCCAATCAAGGCACCCCTGCCTGCCCCACACATGGCCCCTCACCCTCAGCAGGGCAGTGGTGAAGGAAAGCGGCAGAGAGGGACCTCCTGCAGCAAAGCACAGGTGAAACTCAGGAAGCTCACACATTTCCTGCAAAGCCGTGCTCTTGTTTGCTTCCCGCAGCCCCATTGCCACGGGGTGGGTGGGGGGTGGTCCAGCGAATCCCAAAACCTGGAAGTCCAACTCAGCTGCCCTCTCTTCACGTTCTGTCCAGGACACACGGTGATTCAGCAGCTGTACGTACCAGCTCACGAGTCCATAGCCATCGGCCCTGCAGGATGGGTCAGTCAACAGCTTCTGCATGTCACCCCTCAGCCAGACCTCACCTAAGAAGAGTGTGTCGGACACCCCTCAACTCCTCCGGGCCCCACACGACAGGCCCATGCACAAGGCGATGGTGATCCACTCCACGGTCAAGTACACAGAGAAACTGAGGCAAGGACGGGAGATTGGGGGAAACAAGTGGCTCAGACTGCTCTCAAACCAAAGAATGAACCGTGTGCTATGTTCACTAGATAATGAAACACCACAATCTGTGCCAAACATGGGGGAGTACAGCTCCCACAGAGCAAGACAGACAGACAGACAGAGACACCCTGAGCATCCTGGGGGATCAGTGCACCTGGCCACTCTGTTACATGGGACGCCATCCCACAACCTCTCCTTCCACCCCTCATGGGAGACACACCTTGAACTAACCTTGGCCAGAAGATGCTGATGTGTAAGCACAGGGCCCAGACTGGCAGGGCCCCCCCTCCCCCCTCTGTTAAGAACATTAAATAGATTCAGCTGAGGCAGGAGAATCTCATTTGGCTCCCTCCACACACACACACACATACATCCTGGAGGGGCAGTTGCCCATAAGCTGCACCTGAGCATGAAGCCCTAGCTGGCACACCCCCGGCTTGGGTGAGAATCACATTGTCACTTGTGCATGGATTGTCTCAACCATTAGCTAGGCCTGTACACAGCCAGGTGATGGCAGATTGCTGCCTTCATGCAGCACGTCAAAAAGGTCAAAGGCTCTGAGCATGGCTCTTTGTAAGCTGAGACTGGAGCAGATGCCTACAGCTATTGTGGATGGTAGGAGAAATGGCGCCCCCAGGGATTCTAGATTGTGTCCTTGTGGAACTGGAGTGGTCAAGGACACGGGGTGTTTTTACACACACATTTCTCCTGGATGTTTGCTGTTACAGCCTGAACTTTCTGTGTGTCTAAATGATTCACCCAGATCGGAAACATCTGGATCTTTGAACTTGTGTGTGAAACTTCTCCCAGAACTTTTGTGTGTAAAAAGTTCTCCTGGTAAACTGCTTTGCTCCAGGCAGCTGTGGTCACTTGGTTTCCATGGCAGCCTGTCACGTCTACAGCTGCGGCTACTTTAGGCTGCCTCAGGGCAGTGTTTGTGTGAAGAATGCATCCAGGAACTGCCTCAGGGCAGTGTNTGTGGACTTGTAAACCCAGAAGTTTGAAACATCCGGAACTTTAATGTGTGTGTAAAAATGCCCATAGTCCACTATGGCTGCATTCTCACCTGTGGCGGTGATGATGGCAGTGGGAAGGGCGAGGAAGACGCGGAAGCGTGGAGGAGCCGGCGGCCGGGAAAAGAACCTGTGCGAACGGGGATCTGCCGCGGCTTCTCTCGTGCATGTCACGGTGCAAAATCCTGCCTTGACATGCGTGAGAGAAGCTGCGGCAGATCCCCATTCGCACCGGCTGTTTCCCAGGTCACCGGCTCCTCCGCGCTGCCGCGTCTCCCTCGCCCCTCCTGCTGCCGCCACCGCCGCCGCAGGTGAGAATGCAGCCTATGTCTTTAACTGCCCCAGGTCGAAAAATCTTAGGGTTAGATATTTGCCCACCAGACTGTGGAGTTTCCAGCTTTTCACGTCACATGAGAAACTAATTTGGCTCCTTTCTCAAAATGACTCTAACACCTTGTTAAAATTGGCAGTCTTTGCATTTAAGGCAGAAGGGATAAGGAGGAATAGCCTAGGGAATGTTTTATTGATACTTTAATTGTCTTATGTTGGGTTTATTTTAATCCTTGTTGTTTCCATTCAGGGGCCAAACCTTTTTGCATGGGTGAGCTCTGGGAAGAGCTAGACCATTGCGATTACTTTATTTTTTGCTTTTTATTAGGGGTCAAACCTTGCTATGGGTGAGCTTGGGGAAGAGCCAGGCTGGGGGGTCTATCTCAATCTGTGTTTTTATCCAGGGGCCAAACCTTTGCTGGGTAGAGCTAGGCTGGTGGGATTTTAGAGTTAATGCTGGTATACTTGATGTACCTTTGGACATTTTAGTTTAATATTTGTGTTATTTTGGCATTAATTGCTTTATATGTGTGTTTCATTATATATCTTATTTTGGTGGTATGGTTTTTGCCAAGGCCACCCCAAGATGCCGTGGGCATGAGGGGGTGGCATAAAAATGCCAATAAATAAATAAATAAATAAATGCCGATGGCTTCGCAATAAAATGTACAATTGATAATGTACTCATTGACCCAGAGCAGGTGATGGAAGGCTTCCAGGTGGGGGTAGGGAGTGGGGTGATCGATGACACCCACATTGCCATCTTCTGCCCCCTCCAGCCATGACAAGTACATCAAACGGCTAGGGTACCTTTCTGTGGTCCTGTAAGTGGTTGTGAATGACTGTGGCTGGTTCATGGATGTGGTGGCTGGCTACTCGGGCAGGAGCTATGATGCCCACATCCTGCAGTAGTCTCCCTTCTTCCCCCTTCTGATCCACTAGTTTTCAGAGCTCGCAGCCCTCCCTTTCCATGGACCCCTGGCAGGATTGTATCTGACATATGTGGTGGTTCCTTTGCCACCTCTCCAGCTGGTGTTCCCTCCAGCTCTCAGCAAGGAGGTCGCTGTGCTGGATGGCGGACTGTGACAGGGAATGCTGCTGCTGCTCCGCCACCAGACCCTGGGTGGTGTCCCTGCACTACAGGTACGGGATCCTCGGAGCCCGGGGCCACTCAGCTTCCCCAGCTGGTGGTTTTGCCAGTGTGGCCAGCCTTCCTGCTGCTGGACCTATGGTAGAACAGAAAGGAGAGCTGTTGGTTGGGGCTACCCCACTCCTGCCTTCCCGGCCTAGTGCTTTTGTCATGTATTTCCTATTATAAGCATATATTTTTGGCCATCTGTGTTCCTAATGTATTAATTTTGAGTTTTTATATGTTAACTTTTTGTTTCAAAGTATTGGATTTGTGTTTTACAGTATTGATTCCTAAAATCAACTTCAGTGATTAGCATTGGTTCAGGCTGAAGTTTCTTAGCTACATTCCAATTAGCTTTTTTCTAATCTTCCCAAATGAACTTTCACCGTATCCAAGGAAACAGTCAAATGCCTAGGAGTTAGAAGGCAATAAAGAGGCCCCTCTGGCCAGCCTAGGTGTCTGGAATCTTATCTATTACATGTCTAAATGACAGATGGTATCATTCATAGAATATCTCCAGACTGAGAGGAGTCTTTAAGTTAGTTTTTTCTAGCTAAGATATCTATTTAATTAATGATTGAAATAACCTTAAGTTCTGGTTATTCTCTCTGTAATCTGACAATTATCTTTGATAAAAATAAGGTTTCAGTAAAAACCTTGAAGGAAATTTAATCCTTCTTTACTTGTTCAGAATTAAGAGAACCAATTAGAATCCAGTGTATTTCCTTGCTAGCTGATGTCATCAATGACACTACTCAGGAATGTGA
>QEPC01005433.1:4141247-4152209 GCA_003113815.1 Sphenodon punctatus | reverse complement strand
CTTTTTCTTAAAATAGAAATGTTTTAAGATCATGTAACTTTGATTGGCTATCAATACCATTCTATGTAAGCTACTGATATTTTCTATTTAAATTTAAGTAAACTATGTATATATTTTTATATTCAAAAGTCTCATGCTTCTTTATTTATAAATATATTGTCTTTTTACAATACTTGCTTTGCTAGTCGAATATCAAGGTGAAGTATAAACTCATTTTATGCAACTTGGAAAAAGTGAAGCCCAATTTAGTATGATTAGTTCAGCTAAGCCACAAAGCTCACTTTCCATTTGTAATAAATGAGAAAACGCAAGACATGACACTTTGCCCCCATCCCTCATGTCTGTTGCCTCAGCTCCCAATGTGTCACCTGCCCTCCGTGTCTGCCTGTCTAGCATGCAAGCCCCCCAGTCCACCGTGGTGCCCTCTCAACTGTTTGCCACACCTATCTTCCCCACGGGGTGCCTCCGTATCCCAGGCCTCCTCGGGTTCCTCCCTCTCAGCCTCTCAAACACCTGTGAACATATGGATGGACAGGAGCAATGATGGTGACTGGCATTACCTGACTGCTGCCTCCTATTCCCCCCATTCCTCCTCCAGTTCAGTCTCTTACCAATCCCCTCAGGTTCTGGGTCCCCTGTCCCTCTGCCTCCACCTCCTCTGTGTCTGGTTGTTCGCTGTCTGGGTTGAGGGGGCAGGGGATGTCACTAGCCCTGAGACTGGTGTCCAACTCCTTCAAGTTGGAGGCTGGCTGAGGGCCAGGGGTGTGGCTGGACATGGTGGCCTGTGTCCCTGATGGGCCACCCTCCTCCTCCTTCTCCTCCTCCTCAGAGACCACTGCTGGAATGACTGGGTACTTCAGGGTCTAGCACCGATGAAGGGGTGTCCACCCAGACACAGCCCTGGGTGAGGCCAGTGGTGATGATCTGCGGGACCACGATGGATCTATTGATGAAGAGGAAGCATTCAAAGAGGTTCACGTAGGGGTGGGATTGGTGCCCACGCCTGCTCCTGAAGGTGTTGTCTTTGACCTACGAATATAAATGCCATGCTGGGTCAAACTCATGGTCCATCAGGCCCAGCATCCTGTCTCCAACAGTGGTCAGTTACACTAGCTTGAGGGATTTGGGGAATGTGACCCATCTCCTGCTAACCGCTCCCAACTACCTGTAGGCCAGTGTTTGAGCCCCTACTAGTATGCATTCCTTATTCTATCTTTGAGGGCTTTCTCTATTTTCCGTTTGAAGCTAGACAATGCTGGCTTTCGCTGCCTCCTCTGTCAATGAGTTCCACAACTGTATTGTCCAATGAGTGAAATGGTACATTCTTTTGTTCGTTTTGAATTTGCTGTCATTCACTTTCAGGGCATATTCCCTTGTTTTCTAATTGAGAGTAAGAGCAAGCACCTGTTCCCTTTCCCCCTTTCCCCCCTCATGACCTTCTAGCATATCACTTCTTCTCCAAGCTAAACAGCCCTCACCTCCTTGAAGCCGCTCTGCAGATTCTTAGCCCACTGCTGGTGGCACTGGCTGGTGTTCCATTGGTAGCCCAGGTCTGCCATCTGGCTGGAGATTCACTGGAACACCCAGTCATTCTGTGCCTTAGGTGCAGGTCTCATTGCACCTTGTCATCCCCCAGAAGCCTATGAAAGCCCAGGTTTCTTCATCACTCCACAGGACCCTCCTCTGGCCGGTGGGTGAGAAGCCTTCTCCTGGCGCAGCTGGGCAGCAGTGTTGTTAGATGCTTGTGAGCAGGGTGATAGAGAGATGCACCACGGTGAGGTGATTAGGGGGTTCTGTGTACGGTGTCATCAATATGCTGATGACACCCAACTGTACCTCTCTTTTTCAACAGACCCAGGCCTGGCAGTCTCGGTGCTTACTTGGTGCCTGGCGGCTGTGCAGGACTGGATGAGGGCTAATCGACTGCGGCTGAATCCTGATAAGACAGATGTGATGCTAGTGGGTAAGGCGATGGAATTGGCGGCCCGGTCTGTCCTCCATTGACCTCTCAGGTACGGAGCCTAGGGGTGCTCCTCGATGTGCAGCTCTGCCTGGATCTCCAGGTGGAGGCTGTGGCGAGGAGTGCTTTCCGCCAGTTGCATCTGGTGTGATGGCTTTGGCCATTTGTTTCAGACTCTGACCTGGCCACCGTCATCCATGCTTTCATCACGTCTCGAATAGACTACTGTAACACACTCTACGTGAGGCTACCCATGGTGACGGCTCAGAAATTGCAGCTGGTGCAGAATGTGGTGGCCCAGCTCCTAGTGAGACTGGGCCTCCGGGAGCATATTACACCAGTGCTCTGCTCTTGGCACTGGCTGCCGGTGGTTTTCCGGGCCTGATTCAAGGTGTTGATTTTAACTTATAAAGCCCTAAATGGTCTGGGTCCTGCCTATCTGCGAGACCGCCTCACTCCCCGTGTCCTGGATCGGCCCCTGTGGCCGTCCGGGGATGCCCTGCTCGCGGTCCCCCGAGTTTCTTGGTTGACCACACAGGAGAGGGCATTCTCAGTGGCCTCGCTGTGCCTATGGAACTCCCCTCTTTTTGGAAAAACTGCAAGACCTGGCTGTTCTGCCAGGCAGTTCGCAGGGGAGATGGGTGATGGGTGGGTGGTAGGGGGGTAGGGGGCGGGTGTGTGTGTTGTTTTCTCTGTTTCCTCCTTTTATGATGTGTTTTAATTGTTTTTTATTGTTGTAAGTCGCCCTGAGCTGCCTGTGGCAGGAGGGGTTATTTATTCATTTAAAAAATAAAAATAAAAAAATAAATAAATAAATATATAAAAATATAATTGATGTCACTATTGTGGGATGGCTGCCGTGACTCCCCCACCCCCACCCCCTGGGGTGTGATGATTTACTGGTCCGGACTGTCCCTCCTGCTGCAGCTCCATATTCCCCTTTGGGATGCTTGTCAGGTGTGGGGGGAGTGTGTGTGCATGGCGGCATTGGGCTGGATCGTGGATAAGGTCCGAGTATGCCCAACGCGGTTTTGCCTTTGCTGCCATTTCCCTTTAAGGGTTCCGGGCCCATCTCATAGGGAGGGGTGTTGAGGCGTGGCCTCTCCATTGATTGCTCTGGCCTTTTCTCCCGTGTCTATGTGGTCCTGGTGGCTCTCGCCCCATGCCAGGAGTAGGTGGGGCCTAACAGACGAGCTGACCCATGTTGGCCTGGTTGGGTTGGCATTGGCCCGGGATGGGTGCTTGGGATCTTTCAGAGGACACATTCCAGGCTAGCTGCCTACCTGTCCCGGGGCAGTAGCGAGTCAACATCTGGCAGCGGGGGAACCGATGTGTGGGTGTGTCCCTGGTCCAGTTGGGCCATGGCAAGCCAGCATCATGTCTGTTTTTACTCTTGGATAAGAAACTAAAGCAAAGCCCTGCCCAGATGGTAGTGGAAGATGCGGGAGGAAATGATGCTGATGATTTAACAAGCAACACTTTTCCTTCTGAGTCAGTTGCTTGTCCACTTTCAAACAGTGACTGAAAGGCAGACAGGTTGCTGGACACATCCTGTATAGTATTTAATAGAGAATTATATCCCCTCTCCAGAAAACTGTAAGATGTTCCACAAATTATGGGTAGCTAAATGCTTAAAGTACTCCAGTGGCACAAGCTGTAGTCATCTCAAAGGGACTTGTGCCAGTGCAGTATTTTAAGGATTGGGCTACTAGGAAAGAAATAATTTCCCATTCATTTTCCCTAAGGACTATATTTTCCTGGTTGACCTTGATGTGGCTGATGACGAGGAGATCTGTGCGCTGTTGGGATCGCTGAGACCCACCATGTGTGCCTCCGACCTGTGCCCATCTTGGCTGTTGAAGGCAGGTGCCGAGGCGGTGGTTCCTTTACTGACAGGCATTGTTAATGCCTTCTTTAGGGTGGGTAGGGTGCCAGCCCCCCTCAAATACTCAGAGGTCCGCCCCCCTCCTCAAGAAACCATCTCTTGATGTTGGAGTGCTTGCCAGTTATCGGCCGGGCTCCTAGCTGCCTTTCTTAGGGAAGGTGATTGAGAAGGCTGTGGTTGTGCGACTACAGAGACACCTGGATTTTAACAATATTTTAGGGAAATTCCAATTGGGGTTCAGGCCTTCTCATGGGGTAGAGACCACACGTCTTAGGGTGATGAAAGATCTACTGATGATTTTAGATCAAGGATAGCTGGCCATTTTGGTTATGCTGGACCTTACAGCAGCATTGGATACAATTGACCATGGGTTGTTGCTTCGGCGGCTGAGGGATGTTGCTGGTGTGATGGGAGCTGCTGGTTGATGGTTTCAGTCGTACCTGGAACGGAAGGGTCAATCGGTGGTGATGGATGGATATGCATTATCCCCGAGGGGACTGAACTGCGGCATCCTTCAAGGTTCTATTCTTTCACCCATATTATTCAATTTGTACATGCAGCCCTTTAGGGATGTCATGATAAAGCACGGGGTCAAGTATCATCAGGATGCTAATGATACACAACTGTATTTCTATTGCCCCATGAGCTCTGCCAACTCAGCCTCTGCCTTAGGGGAATGCCTGAATGACATAGCTGCCTGGATGCATTGGAGCTACCTTGTGCTCAATCCGGGGAAGACTGATGTGATGTTAGTGGGAAGGGGCAGCCAATATGAGGATGCCCTTGCCTCCCTCAGACCCCTGATTGTGACTGGGGTCTGGGTAGAGGTAGAGGTAGTGGTAAAGAACTTGGGCATCATTTTCGACCACGTTCTGTCCAGGACAGCCCAGGTGTCGGACGTGATTTAGAGATGCTTTTTTTCAACTACACAATTTGCATAAGTTGCACCTTTATTTATCCCAGCCTCACTTTAGCACAGTAACCCATGTCCTGGTGACTACAAGGCTTGACTTCTTTAACTCCCTCTTCTATGGGCTGCCGACAGTGCTTATCTATCGCTTGCAGCTTGTTCAGAATGCAGCAGCACAGCTGCTTACTGGCCTGGGCAGCCGTGACCATATTATGCCCTCCCTGCGTTCTCTGCATTGGCTGCCTGTGGAGCCACCGATTGAGTTTAAGCTCGCGCTGCTGGTTTTTAGGGCTGTGGACTGTTTAGGCCCTGGCTGTATTCGAGAACTACTTATGAAACCTGACACTGATGGGTATCTGCGCTCTGGAACCACCTGCTGTTTGGGGGTTCTGCCATCAAGTCTAAAGTTGACAGGTGATCGTGCTTTTGCTGTGGCGGGCCCCTCGGTGTGGAACTCGCTCCCTCCAGATGTTCGTCTCAGTTTCTCCCTCCTTACCTTTAAAAAAACACCTGAAAACGTGTTTATTCTCTAGGTGCTTTTAGAATCCACTGCTGGTTCCCTCAATGCAGGTGTTTTTGTAAAATGCTCTGAGTACCATGTAAGGGAGGAGGAGGGGGGGCTATATAAATATTATTTCATAATAATAATAATAATAATAAAATAATAAATCTTATAGATTTTAAAAAATAATTTCTGTACAGCCTACTAAACTCTTTAGGACTTTTCCTATTTATACCGTATTGTCAGAAAACTTTACACCAAAAAAATAAAGATCTTTGTCTAATTAGATTCCACTTCAAACTTTCATTCTTTTCTCAGATAAACAGTCACAGCTATATTGACAGAATTATACTCAGAGCAACAAGGGGTTTGATCCATAGGCTTTGGAATACCAGAAAACCATAATCTTATTTTTATTTTTAGGGAGAAAAATATTTTGCCTTACTATATACTTCTTGAAAACTGTAATAATCTAAACTCTAAGAGACAGTGTAGCTTAGTGGATAAGATATTGGACTTGAAGCTGGAAGACCAGGGCTCCAATCCTGTCTTAGCTATGAATTCACTGACTAGCCTACGGCAAGTCACTGTCTTTCAGCTTTAGTTCCCCATCTGTAAAAATGGGAATAATAATGACCTACCTCAGAAGGATGTTGTGAGGGTGAACTAGATAATGAATGTAAAGCACTTTGAACATTGAAAGTGCTATAGAAATTATAAATATTAATACACTAAAGGAGAAATTTACAATAATGTCTACGTGATTAAGACTCCATTGACAAGCATGTTGGGGAATGTTATTCTTTTTAAAAACCAAATGTCTCTGGAGTTTCTATTTGTGTGGTTTTCACATAGAGTAGGCGGGGGGCATGAGTGCATTTTTTTTCTCTATAGGAGTTCAGACATAAAAACCCTATGGAAAATACAAATGAGTGGGTGTATTAAAAAGGTATACTGAGGTTGGTTTAATTAAAAAAAAAAGTTGTGAAGCTAAAATGTTAATGAAAAATAAAGCTTAATGATATTTTGAACAAAAGCTAAAACCTAGGAATGCCCGTATGATGGTTTTTAATGGCCTCCATGGGCAGCCTGAGAATTAAGAGAGTGTGAGAGTTAATTTATATGGAATAATGACCAGAGAGTGTCTAATTACCACAGTATAAAGACTTGGGAGTGTACATTTCAAGCTATAATGACCAACCCAGTTGGAGTTCATATACTGCAGAAGTTGAGGGGAGTATAATTAAACTAAAATAACAGAGTGGAAAGTGATTTTTTTAGAGAATTATAACCATGAAGTGCGAGTACAAATCGGTTGATCATGAAATCCTAGCTTCATAGGCCCTTTTCACACAGACACTCTTAACACTGATAAAATGGGTGTTACATTTTATTACACATGTTGCAGGGCACCCATAGCATACACATGCAGCCCTGCAACATGTATAATAAAACGTAACACCCATTTTGAGTGTCTGTGTGAAAAGGGCCACAGAAGTTAATGGTAAAATTTCCATTGACTTTAATGGATCCAGGATTTCATTCAGTGTGAAATGGGGATGCAAGCACAGGCTGAAGTTTTGATATTCTTTCTGGGGTCCCTAATTATTTATATGTTAGATTTCCCCTCCCAACCCCAGCTTTCCAGTATTAAACTGACTGCAAAATAAACTGATAGCATTTTCAGACAAGACACTCCCCACCCACATCCCACCCACTATACATGTCACAGGGCACCCATAGGGCAACAGTGCAGCCCTGCAACATGTATAGTTGGTGGGTGGATAGTGGGGTGGAGAGTATTTTGTCTGAAAATGCCCTTATTTGACCTGCCTTTTCTCTACCGCAGGTTTAAACCTTTCTTTGCTTTGTCTGCCATTTCCATGGTCATCCGGATCTGAAGGTCTTACTGCTCCTCCGGTGTCCTTGCGGGACTGCTTGACCAAGCCCATGTCCTATATCCCAGCTCACTAGTTACCTCCAGCACACAGGAGTAGAGAACAGCCTGAAGTATACCCATTGTTTCTGATCCTGTCTCTGGGGCTCAGATGTCCTAAAAGAGAACTAGATTAACGACTCTTCCCTGGCCAAAAAGCACTAATCGTCATTGCATTCAGAAAATTGTTCTTTCTCCCCCCACCCCCCAAGAGAAAGTAGGACTCACTATATAATCCTGCACTCCTTCAGAAAAATGAGAACAATGCTGTTGCGCACTTAGTAACTTAGCACTTCTACCAGTCAGGGTTTCCTACATTATCTGATTAAACAAAAAGCCCCACTGAGGAAGGCCCCAGACTATTAGTGCCATTTCACAGATAGGAAAACTGAGGCATAACAATGTAAAGCAACTTGTCCAGGATCACAAAGCAAGCTAGAATTCAGGGCTGGGATTGGAATCCTAGTTTCCTGATAAATGTCAGGCTGACTCCTTTGACCCCTGTGACCCTACAGGAAGAAGGGAGCTGTACTAAATTTAAAGTTTCACTCTGTCTGAAGCAGAACTTGCTTCTTTGAACTAACTGATCCTCCTACCGCTGCAAGTCTCCAGATAGCAAGACCTCTCACGGTGTTTCAGTGGAAAGAAGAGGCATGATCCCATCTAGCTAGAGATCTTAGGTGTTTTTACAGTCTCCTTATTGCAGTATTGGAACCCTGCATGTACTCAAATGTATGTAACCCCACAGCACCCCTTGGAGGGGAGCAAGACACTCTTCTTGCAATTCTTTACATGGGGAACTGAGGCAGTGATAGGATAAGTGACTTGCCCAAGGTGACTTAGGAAGTTTGTGGCAGAGCAGGGACTTGAACCTGGTCCCTTACAGACTCAAAAAGGCATCCTAGCCACCACACCATCATTCCTATTGTCTTGCCCCTTCACCTCTGTATTAATGTTAATAACTTCCATTACAACCAATGGGAATTAAAGCTACTTCATATCATTGGTTAGGAAAGAGGAGGGAGAACTGGACCCCTTGCAAGAAGCAGATGGTCATGCCCATAGTTACCCGTATCTAAATGTTATAAAACTCAGCACACAGCCAGTCATTGGCAGAGAGGCAGCAGAAAGGTCCAATGTGACCCCTCCTAGACCACTTCCACTACATCCCGAGCAGTAGTAAATTTATTTCCCTGTCCTCTTGTGAGAGAAGGTGAACTGTCAGGCCCGTTTGCTGACAGGACTTTCGAGTTGGGCAGCATCAGCAGCTGTCCCAATGAAGTCCAAGGCAGAATTTGGCCCTTGATGTACCCTTGTGTGCCAACCCCATTAAAATCAGGCTGGGTCCAAGACTCCAAGTGCTAAGAAACTGGGGTCCAGCTGAGCTTGGCCCTCTGAAATGATTCCACTAGAAACTGGCTCAGAATTATTCAAACTTTTTACCGATGCTTGATTAGTTCCCCAAACTCACTCAATTCACCCCTAGCCAGAATGAAAGTGAGAGGCGGCTTGGCACCAGCAAATCGGGAAAGGAAAAGCCCTGTGGCAGGCATACGGAATATCCTAGCCACCCTAAAGGAGTAATAGAGATTTCCTTTGTAATAAGCAGCTCTAGCTGCCTCAAAGAGTTGCCTTTAAAACAGCCCCGATGCTAAAATGCAGCTACCAATGGAACCTTAAATCCTCAAGCAATCTAGACCCTAGCGTCAAGACAGGAGTCCGTGCCCCTCAACCAATTCACCTTTGCGCCCCTGTCCCAGTCGGTCGGTATTCTGCCCTTGGGCTGCCGCACTGGTGCAAAAGCAGGAGAACGAATCCAGGGAGCGAGAACAACCCAGCCCAGCGGAGAATCGAACCGCGGGGTGGGCTCCCCCCGTGCCCCCCAGCAGCACATCCCATCACCCTGCCAGCTGCCTGAGGAATCCTTCCTTCTGCTTGGCTGACCCACCGAAAGCGCTGCCCCTTCGGGGGCTCTCCGTTCTCAGCAGCCAGCGGAAGGACCAGGTGAGAAAACAACCAAACGAGGGAACTTACTTGCTAAGAGCGATGCCTCATGAGTCCCTTTGGGGGGAGCTGGGAGTGGGAGGAAAGGAAGCGAGTCGCGGCGAGGCTGTCCGGTCCATGCCATCCCCAGAGCATGGGGGTTTTCTTAGCCTGGACTCTCCCCTCCCTCCTGACAGTAGATCAATGGAGGGGGGGGGGGGCTTTACAGTACAGACCCCTGCCCCAAGCCAACCCTGGCCTTGGCTAGCTTAGGCAGAACTGCCCAAACCTCCCACCCTCGCAATACTACTTTTGCCTGCAGCTCTCCCTCTCCTGCCTGCTGCCAGCCTCGGTGCGTGTGTAGTAAACGAATTCGCGGTGTAATAAAGCTATTTAAAGGGCTGGGGGGTGGGGTGGGGGAGAGGGAGGAGGGAGATGGGAGATGAGCGCATGTGATCAGGTCGGAGCATCATCTGTTCTGAATGAACAGGAACGGGAAAGGTGGCGAGAGGAGAGGGGGCTGGGCCATCGCGTTGCCTTTCAGAAAGAGAGGAGGGAGCGCCGAGGGGAGGCGAGCCTGTTCCTTGCCTGGAGAAAGAAAACACGGAGACGGATGTTTGTGCTCCTCTCCCTGGCAAGTGATGCCCAGGCACTCCTCTGCAGGGGCTCGGCTCCCCAGCGTCGCTTCGGTTTCAATCGTGTAGGGAGCAGAGGCAGCTTCCAAGAAGCTATAGCTTATAGGCGGAGGAAATGCAGCAGCTGGAGAGTTGCACATCTGTGTGTGTGTGTGTGTGTAGCTGTACATTTACCAGGCGATGTGGACATTGTGGCTGCACATTTACCTGTGCCCGTGTGTGTGTGTGTGTGTGTGTGTGTGTGTGTGTCTCCACATCTGTCTTTGCATGTGTGTGTGTGGCTGTACATCTGTGGGTGTGTTTGTGACTGCACATCTAGCAGCGTGTGTGTGTGTCCGCCAGTGTCAGCGTTGTGATAAGTCTCTCTTCTGGGAAGGGGATGGATCAAGGCTAGACGAGAGCGATTTCCCTGGAGCTTGTTCATTGCACGTCAACTATTGTACCCTGACAGAGGGGCTAGCCGGGGTGGGGGTCTGCTCTGATCCAGTTTGATCTCAGGGAACGTGTGTGCAAGTCAAGACTGGTTCATTTCTTTGCTTTGATTTCTAGTTGCACATCGTTTGAGAGCATCCAGAGGGATCTGACTGGGTTTGGGAACAAACGAACGACATGCTGGTTGCAAGTGTCTCTCCTCTCCTCCTTAGAATGAATGGGACTGGGGAGAATTGAGCGTAGTATCCCAGCTACAGGCTTCGCCCTTGCACACCCCTCAAGCCCTATTTATACACTCACCAGGTTTTACAGTTTGGGGACCATAGGTCAGTGGCAGCAAACCTTTTGCCTGTATGACAGCAAAGTAGATCAAATACCAATTCTGACCCCATCTGCAAATGGTGTCACCTCATTGGAGAGCAAGTGCCATCAGGTGCAGCACCGCTCTAAATTCTGCATGCCACATTGGGTGTTTTTAGACACACATTTCTCCTGGATGTTTGCTGTTACATCCAAAACTTTCTCTGGATCTAAATCACTCACCCAGATCTTAAACATCTGGATCTTTGAACTTCTGCACAGAACTTTCCCCAGGACTTTTGTGTGTAAAAAGTTCTCCTGGTAAACTGCTTTGCTCCAGGCAGCTGTGGTCACTTGGTTTCCATGGCAGCCTGTCACATCTACAGCTGTGGCTACTTTAGGCTGCCTCAGGGCAGTGT
>QEPC01005433.1:4118114-4136120 GCA_003113815.1 Sphenodon punctatus | reverse complement strand
GTTTGGTTCTGTTTTCCTTCTCTTTTATTGTATTATGGATTTTATGTGTTTTTATGATGTGAGCTGCCCCGGGCTGCCTGGAGCAGGAGGGGTGGGATAGAAAATTGTTTAAATAAATAAATACTACCACACGAAGCAGATACAGTGCTACTAGTAGCGGGGCAAGCTGCCCGGAGCAAGTAGCAAGGCAAATAGCTGGTACCAAAGTACCCGGGGCAAGTAGCAGGGTAAGTAGTCAGACAAGTAGCAGGGCAAGTAGCAAGCTGCCTGGGGCTAGTAGCAGGGCAAACTGCCCGGGGAACAGCCTGGGCTAACATCTGGCAGCAGCGGTTTCTGACATGACGGTAGCCCACATTTCCTTACGGGTCAAAGCCCCATTACTCTGCCACACCAATGTACCCCACTCTAGTCTGAAGTGAAAGGAAAAGGACTACTCTGTCGATGAAAGGGGAGTTGAGACTCCATGGCCCATTCGGATATTGTTCTCTCTCATGCAGATACCAACAAGCAAGCCAGCTGGTGCCAGATACAGTGTTGCTCTATATTACGTGGGAACCAGGACTCAACGAGTGCAGTCACATGAGACGTTACCCGACTTTGGGCAGCCATTTTGGGCAATGTTAACATGTGGTGCAGTGGTTTGTATGCTTGGTGGCTGCCCCGCTCCATAACGGGGTGGGTAGCCAGCTACTACATGATGTGTCCCCTCGGAACAAAATCTGGGGACACAGCACATAGTAATGTTGTCAAAAGTGGCATAAGGCTGCCCAAAGTGGGTTAGCAGGCTGCCTCCCGTGTGGTTGGACCTGTGCAGCCCCACCCAGCAGTCCACTGACACCACTGAGTGGTGGGAGTGGTGGTCATTCCTGTGTGGCCACAACATCACCGTCAGGGGCCGGATAGTGCGTGAGTCAGGGTGGGGCAGGGTTTCCGGCTGGTTTGCCCATGCTGGGGCAGTTCGTGTGTCCTCCTGCTGGCCCCAAATGTGGTGGCTGTGTTTGCCCTTTCCATGGTGGGTGGAGGATTGGACCTGCCTGAGCTCATGTGGCTGCACCCAACATACCAGTCCAATTCATACATTTTTATGTGAGAAAATTATCATGCATTGTAATCAACAAAAAAAGAGACTTCCATATTTGAGCAGGTCCCACGCTTTCCAGTCCAGAAAATTAAGCTCTCTAGTGATTAACAGACAGTGCCATCTGCTGGGAGTAAATGTTTCCACACTCGGATTCACCTCGAAGCTTCCTATGGCCCCATTAGTGTGTTGTAGAATCCTGGATGTCAGCTGGCTAGAGAGAAAGGCCATGATCCATAAAGCACTTACACCAGAGTAGCCCCAGCGAAGCCCGTAGGAATAAATGGATTGTAGTGGACAGGATCTAGGATGAATGTGATATCACATCAAAGAGGTACTCAGTTCTATCATCCTGCATTAAAAGACTGCTCAAAGTCCACTGAAGTCAAAAGGAGGACTCTGTAAATTGTCTTCACTGGCCCTTATTTGCTCCACCTTCCAACTAACAAAGAGGGAAGAAACTCAAGGGCTGTGAAGTTTGGAGAAGCACCCAAAAGTCCAGATGCTCTTTCTTCAAACTCTCTGAACTACCTTTGTCTGTAAAACTCAGCCCTCTGGCATTCTTGTGACATTTATGAATCTTGCTACTTCCATTTGGCTTACAAATGCGAGAACAGCAGCATCTTTTGCAGGCTGGGGGACACTTTGATTCTGATGTAACCTAAAGATTACATGGAAATCAAAAAGACGAGGTCAGTTCAATAAGTCAAGCTGGAGATATGAACTGCCCAACATTTGAAGTGTTTGAATGTGTTTAGTTTGGCCAAATCTTTTGTTTTTATCAAGGTATGCACAAGCTCTAATGTGTGTGTTTCACTTCTGGTTATTCTTTTTGGAAAGGCCAATAGGAGTAATCATTTATGGGGCCAAAATTCTGGGAGACTTGCTCCCTTCACAGCATATTGAGTTCCTGGCCAGTGGAAATGGTATGACAGGATATGACAGACCAAGCCTTATGCTCATATTTTATTTTTTAAAATGGCCAAAGGGAAAGAAAATGAAAATAATAATAAAGTAAACCCCCCCCCCCCCAACTCATTTACAAATACCAGTGAGTTTATTTTGGTTCCTGTAGAACTCAAGTGTTCGGTTTGCTTTTTAAAAGCTTTTATGGACTTCTTGATGGGAACCAGTAATTCTACAGTGTCCTCTTCCTGCAAGGCTTAATCATACATATAAGAACCATCCAATTTGATAAGGACAGACTGTCTTATGGCATTTATTGCCCAGAAGGACCCTATTCAATTTGGCTTTTCATGGGCACCAGTGACAGGAGCTATAGCTTTCTCTGAGTCAGCTTTGACTGTCTGTGGCTTTACATGTAGCACTGGGAGAGAGGAGCAATACAGTGCCTTTAGGGGGCATTTTAATTTGCTATGCAAGTTGCTCTACAGGACAAGGGATGTCACTTCCCATTTGTCAGCCATCAATATGGCATCATACTGAGAAAAAGAATATCATAAGAACCAGCACTGGAAAAGTGTTGTGATTTTATTGATGGTCAAAAAACCAAAAAAAAAACAAAAGCAGCTTGAATTGCAACATCTTAGTAGTAATCAACACCTTGGAGATTGCATCTAGATTAAAATAATCTACTTTATTGAGAAGTTCATTGTGATAGGAAAGGCCTATCCCTAGGTCTTACTAGCTAGCTGCCACCAGCATGGTGGCCGGTCATGTTGAAGGTCAGAGAGAGGAAATAGGAATGGCGAAAGGTCAGGAGGAAGTCCAGTGGAGCTTCCTGGGCACATCCCACCTGGGAGGGGGCTTAGAAGCAGAGATCAGGAAAGGTTAAAGTGACACTCACACTAACTCACTATCTCTACTCCCAATGCCCCTAGTGGTCATTAGGGTTTGTTGGTGCAAAAGGTGATGTCATCTGGAGCTGTTCTTCCAACAAAAAGGCCTCTTAGATCCTCTCCACCTACAGTCTCCCCGATGCACTAGAGCAAACCAGCGCTAGCAATTCAAGAGAAGGCTGAGGGAAATTAGATTAAAAGCCAGTGGCAGCCAGCTCTCTCAGATCAAGTTTGCTTTGTATTTGGGGGCTCATTCAAACCCCAGTCTCACACTGGAACTTGGAAGGTGAGAGAACAAGCAAACGGAAATACCATTTATGCAAAACTCCCTGTGAACTAAAGCTCCCAGTGTTCCACCCACCCGTGCTAATGAGCAAATGGAGGAGTTATGCTTTCAAATCCTTTGATATGTTAATAATGATCTTAATGCTAAACTAGGGAAATGGACTCTCTTGTGAACGGTATAGGAGCTTCTGCTTGCTAGGAATCCAGGCCGCTGACAGAGTACTCTAAAGTTGCTATCTTTCAGCAACATGAGTGGGTTGGTCTCAGTTCAATTCCTAGCGGACAGCAAGCACAACCATTGATTCACGCTAATTGGCTGTTTGTCGGCAACCTCAGCAGGGGAGCCGAGGGCTGCACAGTATATGGTGATGACTGAAATCCTCTCTCAGATCTACTAATGATCCTGGTAGCACAGGGGTGGAGGCACATTTGCAAGGGACAAACTGTGGATGAGGGCCAGAGGGGAAGACTTCTGTCTCCAAAGGTATCAAATTGTCCACTCATCAAGAGCATAGTCAAAGCGGCATCTGTAGCAATGCTAGCATAAGAGCACATTTATGAAAAGACACAGAATTTTCTTAAGTTGTCAGGATCCAAGGTGATCAGTGAAGAAAAGGGATTGATTGGTTCTTTTATCTGGCCAGTTTATTGCACCTTCTGCACAAAATGACGCCTAGGAGGAGCAGTATCGTGGGATGAGGAGCTAGGAGGTTTCCCTTCTTGACCCATCTGCAGCTGTCTGATTTAAAATGGATTATATCTGATTTTAAGCCCTGCTTTATGAAGTTCAAGGGGATGCCCCAGAGACATCAGTGTTGATGTTTCTGAAAGAGAAGATCCAGTATTAACAAAACGCAAGTGGAAAATGTCTGTTCTAGAGAGATAAGCAAGGACCAAGGGGAAACGGTGAGCAAGAGGAAGTTGCATATCCAGACACAAAAGTGTCTCTGTAGTTTTCTCCTCCCCTTTATGGAATCCATTTTCTGCCCCTTGCATCATTTGAGGAGCAACAGGTTTTTTTATCACAGGAAAGTACCTCTGCTCTAAGGACATGTTACATCAATTTCTCTTTCTCCCCCTTTTTAGTGAACAAATAAAGTTCCCAAAACAACAATTATTAAATACACTCAAAATACTGGGTAATAGCCACCACAGACTTTCCCAATTTCAGCCACACAGGAAAAGAAAGATGGCTTAGATTGTTTACCCCATAGTTACCCCAGCTATCCCTTATATAGGGTCCCAGTGCAGTCACCTGATTCCCTTGTCACAAGACGTGAACCCTAGGTAACCTCTTGGGGGAAATATAATTCCCAGAATACTTGTTTTTAAAGGGCCACAACAAGTTTCTTGGCCATGAGTACTCATCCCAAGACCTAGAGCCTTCTTACATACCCATTAAATAAACTGCTGGAGATGAGAACAGCTGTCTGACTCTTAAGTCTTCCTGGGTATGGCACGGAGACTGTGCTTATGGCTTTGATTGACGATCTGCGACTTGAAATAGATAAGGGGAATTCTACCTTGTTGATCTTGTTAGATCTTTCACTGGCCTTTGATACAGCTGATCATGAGGTGTTGTTGACATGACTGTGGGACCTGCTCAAGAAACCATCTCTTGACATTGACTCCCCAGCCAGCTATCGGCCAGTCTCTAACATTCCCTTTTTAGGGATGGTTATTGAACGGGTGGTGGCTTGGCAGCTTCGGGGGCATCGGGATCAGGTCAGTTTTCTTGATCCCTCGCAGTCTGGTTTTAGCCCTGGGTTTGGCACAGAGACTGAACTTGTGGCTTTGGTTGATGACCTGCGCCATGAATTAGATCAGGGCAGATCTTATATTTTAATTTTATTAGATCTGTCAGCTGCATTTGATACCGTTGATCGTGAGATGTTGGTGACTCAGCTGCGGGACCAGGCCGCAGAATTGTTCTTGAATGGTTCAGCTCATTCCTGGCTGGGAGAACTCAGCGTGTGGTTCTCGGGGAATGTACTTCATCTCCCCAGGACCTTACATGTGGAGTCCCGCAGGGTTCTATTCTGTTCAATGTCTATATGCAGCCTCTGGGCGAGGTCGTGAGAGGGTTCGGCGTGCATTGTCATCAGTACGCCAATGGCACACAACTCTACCTCTCTTTATCTGGAGACCCAGACCTGGCAGTCTTGGTGCTTACCCCGTGCCTGGCAGCTGTGGGGGAATGAGGGCGAACCATCTGAAGTTGAATCCCGACAAGACAGAGGTGATGCTGATGGGTAGGACTGGGGTGGTGGTGGCCCCCATCATCGATGGGGTCTGCCCCCCTTTGGCCACACAGGTCTGGGGGTGCTCCTCGACCCAAAGCTCCGCCTGGATCTCCAGGTGGAGGCTGTGGCGAGGGGAGCATTTTGCCAGTTGCATCTGGTACGACGACTGCGGCCATATGTTTCAGACTCGGATCCGGCCACCATCATCCATGCCTTTATCACCTCTCGATTAGACTACTGTAACGCACTTTACGTGGGGCTGCCCTTGGGGATGGCCCGGAAGTTGCAGCTGGTGCAGAATGGTCTGGGTCCCATATAGCTGAAAGACGGCCTGTCCTACCATGTCCCATTGTGACCCCTGTGGTCGGTCAGGAGCACCCTCTTGTAGATTCTATTTGTTACCCTTGTCAATGGGACAGGGGTGCACAGAAGGGCATTCTTGGTTGCTGCCCTGGTTTTGTGGAACTCCCTTCCCCCAAACATTTGCTTGAGACCAAGCTTAAGCATCTTCTGGAGGTGGTGTAAAACATTTTTATTTGAAAAACCATTTGGTGGGTATTGACTGGGTTGGGGATGGGGAGTTTTGAGTGAAGGGTAGGAGTTTTTACTGTTTGAATTTTATTACTGTTGTTTTATACATTGTGAGCCACCTGGAGCCTCTGTGGGAAGGGCGGCATATAAATTTGAATATATAAATAAAACAAACAAATAAATAAATAAAGAATTTTGGAGGCCCTGAGCACAATGTTGACTGGGGGCTTCTGCTATGGAAAATAAATAGTTGTAATTCTTTGTACAAAATGTTTATTTCAAGTCGAAACAACAGTGTTTTTACATAGACATGCTACCTTACAGCAGCACACCTGTTTATTTGACTAATTTAGACAGATTGCTTCCTAGACCTCTTGGCAGCAAAGCTGCAAATTGCGTATTTGAATTTTGGTATGTTTGTGTGCTTGTGCTTTGGCTCTCTCTTCTTTTTGCAGCTCTAAATATTTGTGCCTTGTGTGTGCAAGCACACATTTTATGTTTATTTATTTTGATTTATAGCCTGCCCTTCCCCAAAGACTTAGGGAAGGTAAAAACAACAACAACAAAACATATATAAAAACATGGAAAAATAAAACTGATATAAAATCCAAGTTTTAAAAATTCCATTAAAAACTACATCCCAGACCCTATCTCCACCTGCCAAATGCCTGACCAAATAAATAGGTCTCACATTATCTCCAGAAAATGCTTGGACTGTGGCAACTTCCAATGGAAGGGAGTTCCAAAGCTAAGCAGCTAGAGCTGTTTTTACACGGACGCAGCCCCCGCCCCCCGCTTGGTGTTTGGGCGGGAGTGACATGTATCTGTGTCTGTGTAAACAGCCGGTGGTGGTGGGGGATGAGTGTTCGCTTGGTGTTCGTTCATGTGGACACCGAGCAGGATGGGTGTCTGGGTGTGTGCGCTCCCGTGCAACACCCACCTCCACCCATCACCCACCCAGCTCCATTCACCTCCACCCATGGAGCCGGTGGGTGGAAATGGGTGGAGATGGGTGTGTGTCTGTGTAAAGGGACACACATCCACCTCCACCCACTGCACCAGAACACTCACCCCCCCACACCCCTATCCATATAAAAAGGGCCTTTCTTGTGGAAAAAAACCCAGCTCTACAATGATATCCCAACCTCTAGATTTCCAAAGTATCTGCAAACCCTGGGAACATTCTCAGCAGCTCTTCAACCAGTCTTGGACTTAAGGGAATTCTTTCAAGAATTTATTTCCAGACTGGGCAGCAAAATCTAACATTGGGTATTTTCAGACGTTACGAGATCACGGTGAACCACAGTGAATACCCACCTGTGGTCACTGTGTCTCGAATGTCTGTTTGGTGGCCACCAGATGTTCGCCATGGTCAATACCCGCAAGGGGTCAATTTGAACCACGCTTCCCGGGCTAGCTGGGGGAATGTCCCGGGAAGCGTGGTCAAAAAGATCCCCAGTGGGGACCAAAAAAAAGTAACGTCTGGCTGGTTGCCATGGCCCGGGATCCCCAGCGGGATCCTGGGCCATGGCGCATACGGCACGATGCAACGGCCGCATTGGCCCTGCCGCCCGCCCGTCTCCCGGAGGGTGGGCAGTGGGGTGCGTGGAGGGGGCAGGGCCGTGCGGCCGCACGTTGCACCGCGCGGCCCCGCCCCCTCCCAGATTCCCCACTGGGATCCCCCCGGCACGTCTGATATGGCGTGACAGGGTGACCCCGGCGGGGAATGAATGGGTTGTTTTCGGTACGGGGCCAAGTGGCCCCGTAACGTCTGAAAACACCCATTTATAAATGCATAAATGTTACATTTCACCAGCCACACACAAATGACTGTTAAGAAGACAAAGTACACTATAAAAAAACATGACTATTTTAAGGCTTCTATAGATGGTTAGTTGAAGCTGGTTGCTGTTTCCAGCTAGCTAGTTCCTATGCAGTTCAAGTGAGTAACCGGCAAAAGAAAACAAATTTTTCCAAGGTATGTATTTTTTCACCTCCTCATTGCAATGACAGATAGAAACACCTTTCACAGTGCACCAATTGGACAGTCTCAATGGTGCCTGGCACTCTGGCACATAGGGGTGACCTTCTCCTTAGAAGGGTGGTTTTCAATTTGTTTAGACTTCTCGTTTGTGGGACCTGACACCCCTCTCATGCACCTAGCACACACATAAACATATATTATTATTATTATTATTATTATTATTATTAATAATAATAATAACAATAATAATAATAATAATAATAATAGTTTATTGCATAGCCATTAACCATTGCGTATAAAATAAGAACAAAATAACATAAAAAATATAAATTCCATAACAACAAAAAACACCAACATAACAGACATTTCCCATAACAATTTGGGTTATCATCCCCCAAAATTATACTAATCGGCATTCCCATTTGACTTGAACTCCAGGAATTGCTGCCTCAGAGAAAGTGGCTGCACCAAATATTTGGCCACCAATTCTGTGAGGTCATGCACTCTGTCCTGCAAGGCCAACACCATCAAACCATGCTCCCCTCTCCCAGGCTGGTTATTGAGAGGGAAAATCAGTAAGTTTCTCCTAATACTATCATACAGTCTGCATCCAAAGAAAATATGCTGAGTATATTCAGTTATAGTCTGGTTGAAAGGACAAAGTCTTTCACTGTATGGGACTCCACCTCTTCTGCCCTCCAAAATTTTGGAGGGGAGAGCATTAAATCTTGCGGACATGAACAGAAATCTGCCTCTCGGTGAAATCGAAGATACCAAATATGAGGCTCGTTCACCAGCTTTTGGGGTCCAGGTAAGATAATCTATCATATGTGCGGTGTTCCTTATTGAGACAGTTTCATTTTGTCAAGCTATATCCTTAATTCTAGTTGAGACCTCCACTCGTAATGCCCATGCATTTTTATCTTGGCAGTATTTGAAAGAGAATCCCAACCTAACCAAATAGGCTTTATTTATTTATTTATTTATTTAAATTTTTATCCTGCCTTCCCTCAAACCCGCAGGGTGGCTTACAAAACAAGGTAGATACACATAAAGAATATTAAAAACATATAAAAGCAATTAAACCCCCCCCCCTAAATACCAGTCAAAACTTCCACCTGCATCTCAAAACATACCACCACAACCCTACCCAAAAAAACCCAAAGCCCCTATGCCCACCCACCAAGTGCTTTCTAAAATAAATTTTTTTGACACCACCTCTGGAAAATGCTTAGGCTCTGGCTCAAGCAAACCTCCCGGGGAAGGGAACTCCACAAAACCAGCGCAGCAACTGAGAACACCCTCCTGCACACCCCTATCCCACGGATAACGGTAACAGATGGAATTTGCAAGAGGGAGCTCTTGTCTGACCATAGGGGTTGCAGTGGGACATGGTAGGATGGGCAGTCTTTCAGATTTGTGGGACTCAGACCGTTTAGGGCATTAAAGGTCAAAAACAGCACCTTGAATTGTGCCCGGATGGGCAGCCAGTGCAGACTTCAGAGCACCGGAGTAATGTGCTCCCAGCAACCTGTCCCCAAAAGGAGCCGAGCTACCACATTCTGCACCAGCTACAGCTTTCAATCAGTCATCAAAGACAGCCCCACGTAGAGCGCATTGCAGTAATCTAGCCTCGACGTGATGAAAGCATGGATGACAGTGGCCAGATTTGAGCCAGAAAGGAAAGGCTGAAGCCTCCTCACCAGATGGGGTTGGTGAAAAGTGCTCCTGGCCACCGCCGCCACCTGACATTCCAGGTGGGGGTGTGCACCACGGCCCCATGTCATTTTTCATTTTTCTTTTTGTTATTAAAATGTGTCGTTTTTGTTTTTGTTAATAACAAAATGTTGTTTTCCACTGTTGTTATTGGTAGCAGTACTGATTTCAAACAAATATTTTGTTTTTGGTGTCCATATTGGGATATACACAATATCTAGTTTTATTTATAATATATACAGAATCTAAGCTAAACTTAACCTATGTATAATACAAAATATTCCTATCCTATAATCCTAATATATATAATAAAACAGCCTAGTATCTAAAGATCTAATCTCTCTATATACAACTAATATCTATATCTATATAATATATGGAGAGGGGAAGGGAAAAGGAAAACTCCGAGGTATAATCACTATCTCTAATCTATATCTATCATCTATACTACCTATGTCTATCTCTCTCTATATGTGTACAGGGGGAGACAGACGGGAAGGAAAAAGGTAAAATGTAAGAGTAAGGAATAAGAATTGGAAACGTAAGGTGGTAGGGATATATATGGGAGGATTTTTAGTGCGAGCACCAGAAGATTCTGCAAATGCACCCTGACAGAGCAATAGCTAACAAAGAACCAGAGTCAAGCAGCCCAGCCCTGCAGTATAAAGGGTTGCAGTGCCCTCGCCCAGAGCTCCCCTGATTGCTCAATGCCGCCTGCCTCCCAGAAACAATCACAGGGTGCCATTCAACTGCCTGGGACCTGCTTGTGCTGCTCATTGGCCAGAAATTACATCCATCAGGTCCTTCCCCTCCCATCACCGACCCAGTTCAAGAGCTGAACACTGTTTCTGGCTCTGAGATGTCTGCTCCCTCCTCCCCTTGCCAGATTTCCCTCCAAAAACACCTGCCAGGCTGCTAGGCAATAACAAAATCAATGACGACTTTCATTATCGTTATTGATTTTGTTATTATTGTTTGTCATTTTCGTTATTGCAATAACAATAACAAAAATGACAAATTTAGTTTTCATTATTGATATAACAAAAACAACATGTACACCCCTAGTTTCAGGCACAGCGCGGGATCCATAAGTATTCCGAGGCTGTAAACTTGATTGACCAGAGGGGGCCGGACTCCGTCAATAACAGGTGTCCCAATCTCGGCCAAGTTACAAGAACGACCAGCCATCATCACCTCAGTCTTGTCAGGTTTCAGCTTCCATTGGCTCATCCTCATCCAGTCTCCTACTTTTCCTTTTTCTTCCCCACTTTGCCCTTGCCCTCTCCCCCTTGCTCAGGAACAACACAAGACCTATGCACCACATAAATTCCCTTCCTTACTCTTAAGTGGGGCTTTACATGCACATACCATGTGCTGGCTGTATGTATGGGGTGAATTTTACCCTTTGTGACTGGCATTTACCAACGCAGCTGAAAAATAAGAAGTTAGATGGGTGGACAAAAGATAAATCCACATGTTAATGGTCTGCATTTTACTAGCAGTTTAACCATAACAGGTTTTATCCATGTTCTGACAGTTCCTTGATTACAATTAATCACTAGACTGTGCCCTAATTTACTGACGCCTAGCCACTACTTTACCTGATTTTTAAAATAAAATAAAATAATACATGTAAAGGAGCCAGCCAGGCAACTAAATTTATTTTTCTCTAGCCTAGTGTATGTTTTTTTTAAAAAAGTTCTTTTTAAGTTTTGGCCCTTTTTACACAGGCTGCAGAGCGGGGGTGGGTGGGTTGGTGTGTGTGGCGGTCCGTGTGAGGTGGGGGGGAGGGGGTAGATGGGCACACATCCATCTACACCCACCTCCGCCCATCAACACGCATGGAGCAACTGGCGTTTTTGCCGGTTGCTTCATGCTTGGGGGATGGGTGGAGGTGGGTGTGCATGCATGTGCGTGGGACCATGTACGCACGCACACACACCCTACCCGCTGTGGAGTTTACACAAGCGGCACCCACACATAAACACCCCAATTTCTGGGTGCCGCCCGTGTAAAAAGGGCCTTTGTTATTTTCCTGTTTTGTCGCTATGTAAATAGTGTCACTTAGGGAAGTAAAAGGCAGGTGTGGGCTAGGGTGGCCAGTTATGCAATTTTTTACAGGACACTTATGAGAAATACAGGTTGCAGGGCTGCAGAGTCAATGCAGCCCTGCAACCTGTATTTCTCATAAGTGTCTTGTAAAAAATTGCATATCTGGTCACTTTAGTGTGGGCCCAAAGGTGGCCTTTGCTTTTCTATGGCTGTTTTTACACTGGTGGCACCCAGATTTCTGGGTGTTCATGTGTGACTGCTGCCCGTGTAAATCCTGTGAGGGTGGGGGGGGTGCACTCCTGCGCACACGCATCCCCACCCATCCCCATGCACGGAGGCACCAGAAAAAAACGGAGGTGCCTCTGTGCGTGGGGATGCGTGGGTGTGGGTGTGTACACATCTACACCCTCCTCCAATGCAGTGCACACGGACCCCTACTTCGCGGCCCATGGAGAAAGGACCTTTGTTCTGGGGAAGGCCTGAATGCCCCAGTCCAGCAGAACCGTGACCATCCCACAGTGATGCACATATGTTACCACTGAAGCTAATGGAAGTTGTGAATGTGACCTCCTTAAGAGGTCATCTCTCTAAAGACAGGAGGTTAACTAAAGTCACAGATGCTGGCATTACCACATCCTTGGCTTTTGTGACAGGTGACAGCTTCCGCTGCAAAACTGAAATTGTTGTTTGAAAGAGAACGTACCCATCTCCTGTTACATCCGTGTAGGTCAGAAGAGCAGAACATTCAAATACTAGGTTTTGGCCTTGTGTCCCTGGGCAATTTAATGTCAGAGGTCAAGATTTATGGGGCAGGTTTCACTTTCCAATCTGTGGTTCAGTCTCCCTCTGTCAATCAGAAGCTGTTTCAGATTGTCCCTCCTGCCCTTTTACCACCGGCAGACAGACACACATACACTGCAGTCATTCACGATCCAAAATGCCCCTGAAGAATTATGTCAGCTGTGCATGGCATTTCAGTCAGTTTGTTAGACTCAAAGAAAGCCTCCAAGTCTATTTGCATTCATGGAAGAAGAAGCAGAGTCTGCCCTTTTAACAGATGCTCTCATCCTCTCGAGGGAAAAGTGTCTGTGAGATCATGATACCTTCTCAGAGTCCCCCAGAAGATTTGGGAACTCATTAGCATATCCAATCCAGATTGCTCCTATTGTTCTAAATGGAAATGGGGAACTCAGAGAGAAATCAAATAAGTTGTTTGAAAACTAGTAATAGTGGAACATAAAGAAGATTTGGATTTGCTAAACTTTCAAAGGACTGGATGATGATTGATGATGATTAATTGATTTGATGAATGATATTGATTGATGACAACGATACAGTTTTAAAGTACCCATCACGATAGCTTCGGGGCATTCTTATACCTGTTTATTTTAGTATCAGGGAAGATCACAGAGGGAACCAAGATTCCATCCTTTCAATAAAGAGATTTATTTATTTATTTATCCATTTTTATCCATCCCTCCTGCCTCAGACAGCTTGGGACGGCATACACAATACAGTAAAAACTCAATAATACAGTAACAATAAAATACATTAAAACCATTCAAAACAATAAACAAAAATTGCTCTAACACCATGCCCCTAATAAACTCAAGCCAGCACCCATTCCTGTCCCTTTCCCGTCCATAGGGCTATGGGTCCAGATTTCTTGAATCTACAACAGTGGATGGTGCAGCTTATAAGAGCAGGTTGTAGTCCAAAATTTCGTAGGTCCGAAATGTTACAAGAATAAGTAGTGGTCATTCAGCATGGTACTTTCTGGCCCCTGATGGAAGTATCGGGCACTCATGGAAACTGAACCTTTGAAAAGGTTTGATTCTGGAAGGGAAGGAACTAAAAGATAGAATATGATATTCAGAATTAATAGTCCTGAGTCCTATGACTCACAAATAACACCATCCATTAAATATAAAATGCCCAGTCACATTCAATGGTATTCAAGAGTATAGGAACTGCCTTCCTGGATCAGACCAATGGAATATCCAGCCCATCATTCTGTCTCCAATAATGACCCCCTTCAGTTACTTCAGAGAAGTACACAACAGGTCACAACAGAGTGATCCATTCACTGTAGGTGTAAAGAACTATGATAATCTAAGTTCATTACAATTGTATTGCAGTGGTAGAGAGTTTAGAACTGAGACTGGGGTCCGGTAATACTGAATATACAAAGGTTAAAAGCAAATGTGACAGCCAGCCAGCTGCTGCCCTTGCCCAACCCAAGCCAGGTCAGGCAGCTGTGGTGGACACGGTCCAGTCTGGGTTGGGCCGCAGAACAAATGTGTGCTCCGCTGGGCTGCCAGCCACGCAGTCCCGGGACAGGGAGAATGGAGAACGTGCTGCCGGTTGGCCCCACCCCACCCCCGCACTGTACTCAGCACCTCGCCCCCCCACCATGGCAGCCAATGACAACCAGCCATGGCTGCCCATTATGGCAGACCTGGCCCGGGCCGGCTGACTGGCCCAGAAACAAAAGTGCAGCCCCGATGTGGCTCGCTTTGGCCTCATCGGGAGGAGGCTAGCCCAGGCTGTGATCCCAGAGGTCTCCAGGATCTAGGGTCACCACTTTCAGTTGTTTTTTAACTGACACTTCCATTTTGGCCTATGGGAGTGTCAGGTAAAAAACCCACCACAGGTGGCAACCCTACTGGGATCACAACCCGGGCTAGCCTCCGCCTCCGCCACACGCCAGAGCAATCCGGGGCCCTCAACAGACGTGCCGGTGGCTCACGGGCCAAAGCATGAAAATGCGGACCACAGGGGGCCACCATCTCATCTGTTTTTGCCCACAGTGGGTGAAAATAAATGGATGATAGCCTGCAGGAGTCCCGTGTTCAGCCTGGGCAGCCCCCATGCAGGAGGGGTTTGTCCGGCAAACCCAATACAGGTACCTTGCTCCGCCCTCCTGATTCACAGGTATGGGGAATTCCGGGTCCAGGAAGCTCCCCACGCTCTTTGCTTCCTGTTTGTTGTGTGTATTTTTGCCTTTTGGAGCACTGTTTTTGAGTGCTCCAAACAGTAGAAGGTGCAGGAGAGTGGTAAATGCACTTGCTGCTCCAGTCGCTGGGACACTTCTAGGTGCTTTGCCTGCCTAGAGGCTGTGTGCACCCTAATAGATGGGGGCGGACACATGGACAAATATTGTCCAGGTTAGCCAACGTGATGGGCCCACAATGCCCCAGGACTCTACCGTGAGTGGCGGCTCTGTGGAGCATGCATCTCGCGGCCACCTAATGATCGGACACCAAACACAGGCTGAACACCCTCCTGATGTGTGCTATCGTCTCATTTATAAACATCCAGTGTAAACATTCTTCCAGGCAGACACTGAGTGACTAGACAAGGTAGACAATGGATGAGAGGAGAAGAGGCGAAAGGAGATGGTCTGACTGTTAGTGACACACAGCAGATCAGTAGCAGAGCTAGGAATCAACCCCTCCCACCCACCACTTCCCAGTTCCACGTCTTTGTCACTAGGCCACACTGCCTACTCTGTTATCAGACCCTTGCTGTGAGATAATGCAAGTCCTTTAATAAGCAAGCAGATTTTCATCCCTCCCAAAAAATTGGATTCTGTTTAAACTTGGATCCACTCCCAAAATCTGGGTGACTTTTAATGCAGAAGGATGCAGTGCTCTGTGCATTGCAGCTCATTTTTATACACTCTGCTGTGTCTTCATTGCCCATTTTCACTGGCAACCAGCCAAGTGTATTTGCCATGCCAATGTGCCTGTGTCCCTGACTCCTGGCACATCTGTACATCCTGTTCTTGGCATATTTGTGGCTGCAGTGCCAGATGGCCTTGTACCAACCTCATCAGAGAAAGAATTTGCAGTTTGCAAGCCAGCCATATATATAATTTATTATTTTATATTATCTATTATTATATAATATCATAGCCATTCTCAGTCCTCCCCCCTCCCCCCCATTCAGTTTTCAGTGAGACAATGTCCAATAACAGCGGAAACGTTCTCTCTGGCCTTTGGAGAGCTGTACAGAGCAATGCTGAATGAAATAAGAGACACAGTCCCCAATAAGATTTTACAAAGCAATCCCTAATATAATTTTATGCATTTAAAATCAAAGTCAATGCCCAGCCTGGAGAACAACACAATCTCCCATTACTCTCTGCTTCCAGTATTTCTCTTTCTACTTTATCTATGCTCCCAGCTCCCTAAGGGGGAGCATTGTCTCCCTCCTCCACCATCTCATTGCATATCCACAATGGATGGGACTGGTCACATATATTCCACTATAAGGATGATCTACCAGTAATCATATTCTTTCTGTCGTGCATTTACAAAGCCCTCATCCAGGGGTGAGGCACCTCCAGTTTATGGGCCAATCCAACCCATGGTTGTTTTTTATTATTAAATTAATTAATTAATTAATTAATTATTATTATTATTATTATTATTATTATTATTATTATTATTATTATTATTATTATTTGTATAGCACCATCTGGCCTCCTTCCAAACCCTAAATCTTGTCCAAGGATCCGATTCCTACCCACAAGCACTAAAAGAGTGAGCTCAGTGGAAGGAAGCAGAGATGAGGGCGTGCGCTCAAGAATAGGGGATGGATCTACATCATAGGCAGAAGTTAGACCCTCTCTTCAGCACCGCCCATTCAACTCCTATCTGGTCTGTGAATCTTGTGCTAATTTTTAAGCTGGCCTACGAGAGGGAAAAGGTTCCCCACCCTTCCCTAATGCTTGGAAGATAACAGTCTACTGCTGCTGCCCACTCCTTTTTAAAGGAGTCATTTCACTTGTGGGCAGCAGCAAGAGGCAAAGGTCAGAATTTTGAAGATCCTAAGTTCAAATCCTGATGATGAGCTATGGAAGGTGGTAGCTACAGCTGAAGCCTCAGAAACTCAGTCCAGACGTTCCTTCGGTGCTGGTGTTTGAACAGAGCACATTGGGTCTGTGGGTGTCTCTCTTGACTGTCTGCAGCAGGTAGTAACCATTAAAAAGATGCAGTAGTGCTATACCAGCTGTTGGGTTAGAGGAGCTTTCATAAGTGATGAGACAACACAGGGGAGTAGCCCTTTGAGGGGAATCAAACCTGAGAAGGTATCAACAGAGTTATCTTTACAGGGCAGTTTTTTATAGGAGACAACTTAAGCTGTTAATACAGGTTTTGGGGCAAACATCTGCACAAAATCCACTAAGGTATGCGTGCCTAGAAAAGGGTGTTCATGAACATCTATTCTGAGACGCAGTAACCACTGATGGACTGAGCACTAGAGATGGGGCAATACATTTTGAAGCGGGTCCTGTTGAGTAGGATTCATGGGAAAAGACTGCAGCTGCTAGGTTCAATAGTGTCTGGCCAGTTGACTCAGCTCAGTTGTTGTTGTTGTTAGTTTGTTTATGTGACACCAGCAATGTACCTGGCACTGAACAATCATAATTGGAGATAGGCTTTTACCCAGAGGGTCTTAGGGCATTTATACACAAGTCTTGTTTCTCCCGAACGTCTGATATTGAGGTTTTACAAGTCCAGATCTCCCCAATACTGGGTCTCCATACATGCACTAGTTCACCTGCACCCACTGTTTCCAATGCCACCTGGCCAACGTCTAGTACTGGGGGTGAACGTCTAACACCGCCCCCCCCCCCGCCCTCTCCCTCCTGCGCGTGTGAATTTGTTTCTCCCAGACTTCAGAAGTCGAGGAGAACCGAGGCTCATGTAAAAAACTGGGTGTTCATGCATGGGTGCCGCCTATGTAAATCCCGTGGGAGGTGGGTGTGCGTGTGCACCCGCATGCACACTCACCCCCACCCATCCCGGCAAAAAGGGCGGTTGCTCCGTGCGTGTCGATGGGTGGAGGTAAGTGTCGATGGGTGTGTGCCCGTCTACACCTTCCACCCACCCACCGTGGTGCACACCAAAACCCACCCACCCCTGTGCCATGACCTGTGTAAAAAGGGGCAAGAACTGGCTGGGAGCAGTAGGGAGCCCAGGTTCCCCAGTGCACATGCCGGTTGGAAAGGCCAACCCGGCATGAATCTCTCTCCCCCCCTCAGCCCCCCTCAGCAGGGGTGTAGCTTGGTTGGAGTGGGCCCAGGGACAAGAAATGGATTTGGGCCCCTCTACCCCCCCCCATCCTCTCCTCTGCCCCCCTCCTCCTCTCCCCAGCATCCTTATTGTAGGAAACTGTCCCTGATTATATTGGCAGGGATGCAGTTTTCAGAAAACAGAAGAACCTCGTAGCACAGACAAATTCAGACAAGAGCCAGCCCCACAACACAAACACCTCCTAGCTCCTCAGAGCCCATGGAACAGCCCCACA
>QEPC01005433.1:4096394-4115545 GCA_003113815.1 Sphenodon punctatus | reverse complement strand
GAGCTGGAAGTACCGGCCCAGGCCCCACCATGCACCTCCAAGTCCTCTCTCTGCCCTGTGTGCCGCTTCCCTGTGAGAAGTAGGCAGGCACCAGTCCAGCGCTGCATGCAGCACCGCTTGTGGGGGGGCAAAGAGGGCAGGGGGGCTTGCCCCTGGGCCCTCGTATGCAGGACAGAGAGGAGGTGGCATGGTGGGGGAAGCTCCGGGCTGGCTGGCCCCGGCTCGCTTTCTACAGCCCCAGGGCACGCTGCTGGGCTGTAGCAAGTGAGCCAAGGTGGCTGAGCTATGCTCTGGCTAGCTCGCCACGGTGGCTATGCCACCCAGACCAGTACTTGCCCCCCCAGGCTCAGGCTGCTGCCCCCCCCTCAGGCTTCCCCCCCTGCCAGTGAGCAAGACCTCCACGTGCTGGCAGAGATCCGGAAGTAACTCCAGGTCTCTGCCACCACGTGGAGGGCTCGCACGCTTGACCCGCCCCATACATGGCTATGGGGGGCGGGTCAAGCATGATGTCAGCCCATGACTGACCAATGGGGGGGCAGCAAGCAAATTGCGCTGGTGTGAGGGAGCCGGGTGGGGGGGGCCCATTTAGGCGGCAGCGGCGAACCGGCCGGCAGGTGCGGGGGCCGGGACAGGGGGCTGGGATCAGGCGGCTTAGCTACAATAGGGATGGGCCGGGCCCATGGGCCCCCAGACATGGTGGGCCCCAGGACAAATGTCCCGCCTGTCCCTATGATAGCTACGCCCCTGCCCCTCAGCCATCTGGGAAGGGCAGGGTAGGAATTTAAATAAATAAATGGTCCATGGCAGAGGGCGTGCGTGACGGCTGCCTCCAGGTCCAGGGTAACCCCGCTGGGAGCTGCCTGCTGGGATCCCTCCTCATGCATTCCACCTGTGTGGGTGTGCTGCAGCAGTGCCACTCAGCGGCCAGGCCCTCCCCACATCACCTTGCTTGTTTAAAAACACTCGGTCTCTGGCCCCTGTCTTAGCATTTAAAGAGCTGAAGGGTGAGAGAGGAAACAGACACAGAAAGGAGACACATGGTGCCTGCCTGCAGCCCCACAGACAGTAGCAAAGCCAGCACTAGAACTGACATCTCCTGACTCCCACTCCAGTGCCCCATCTACTGAACCATCCTGCCTCTAATAAATATGGATTCACGGACCATTTGTTCTTTGACAAGCATGAAAAAATATATAATTGAGTGAGCTAGGCGTAAACAGGAACAGCTCAGCTCAATGACCCTGAAGTGCATTTTGTCTGCTATGCAGTTTCTCAAAGCACAGTTCTTGGTTGAGGTTGGATTTTGCAGTAAATTTTTACACAGCTCTACTTACCACCTGTTGTCCTTCCCCTTTCGCCGATGGATTCGGCCAGAAAAAGAAAGTGTTGACACTATCATCTCATCCTAGGATTTATTACTTCGAGGACTGGATTGCCTCTCATATATTTTGACGGTGTCTGTTTGATTGAATCAGGATAGGGGAAAACCAAAACCCGGCTAGGAGCCCCAGAGTATGCCAGTAGCTTGCAGTCTGCTAAGCTGGCTGCTACCTCTGCACCTCTAAGCGTCAGTGCCGCTACATCTTCTCCAGAGAGAGGGGTGCTGTGTTGTCTCAGCACTTAAACTGCCCCAGGGTAAGATCTTTCAACACTTAGTGATTTCAGACGTTACGCGATCACGGTCAATCACAGACAATCCCCTGTGGTAGTGGATGGTCGCGTAACGTGTGTTTGCTCACCGCCAGATGTTCACCCCGGTGAACCACCGGCGGTGAGCAAATTAACCACGCTTTCGAGGATGGTCCGATTCTGGGCCGTGGTCCAGACCCCGGGCCGGAATCGGGCGCAGCGGCCAGATTGGCTGCTGCGCCCGCCTGTCTCCCGGAGGGTGGGCGGCCTGGGGAGTGGGGTTGTGCGGCCACACGTTGCACCGCGCAGTCCCGTGCAGCCCCGCACCCCCCAGATTCCCCGCTGGAATCAGCCGGCTTGTCTGTTGACGGGCCGTTCTGATTCCGGCGGGGAATCAAAAGGTGATTCCGTGACGGGGCCAATAGGCGCCCCGTCACATCTGAAATCACCCTTACTCGCAGAATGAATGCTTTCCTACACATAGAAAACTGATGCATTTACTTTGACAAATCCTATACACCTTGTCATGCCAATAAAGTTACTGAAACTGAACTGCTGTGCCACCAAGATAGTTGCAGTTTGGGATTTTGCACTATCAGTGACTCATTCACTGCCATGGGTCAGTGCCAAAAGTTCCCTTGATTACTCTGGGTCATATCCTGACACGATAGCATCATTGTAACTGTGGAAATCAATGGAATTACTCCCGATTTACACTGATCAGAATCGGCACATCCTCTCTCGCTCTCCAGATTGCTAAAGCTTTAAATCTAGATGGAATGAGTTGTCATTGTGCCTGCTTCTTGACACCTCCCAATCTATATGGGTGTTTTCATTTTTAGACAAGCGCCTCCCCACCCGTTACCCACCAATCACCCACCCATCATGCATGTTACAGGACTGCACAGGTCACCAAAGCAGCCCTGCAACATGCATGATGGGTGGGGAGGCGCTTGTCTAAGAACACTCAGTGTTCAAGCAGGATTGGGGAACCTTTTCCCTATCACAGGCCCCCTTGGAATGGGTAAAATCACCACGAGCCAGGTAGGGCTTGGGAGTGGGGGTGCTTAAGGGGGGTGCTTGGGATGGGGGAAGGAAGGGGAGAGTTGAGATCATGGATCCATCTCTTATCCTTGAGTGCACGCCCTCTTCTGTGCACGCCCTCTTCTCCTCCCCCTTTCTTGCAGCTCACTCTTTCCGTGCTTGAGGGGAGGGACTGGATTCCCAAGCCATGGCCAGACCCAGGAATTGGAATGGGGTTAAATAAAAATCAGCTACAAGCTGGATTTGGCCCATGGGCTGCAGGTTTCTCACCCATGTCAAAGGCCACCCTCCATTCTGTTGTCTCAGTCTATTTTTGGCCCAGGATTTAAATTTTCCCTGATTTTTATGCTTATCCAAGTCTGTAGGCTTTTGTACAGGCGGATGTAGCCCAAAAGGAAATTGTGAATTCATTCATTCTTTCCCTTTGAGAAGCTGATTCTTTCTTTAAGCCAAAACCACAGTTTGTTTTTGAAACTACATAATAAATTCAAACGAAAAAAAGAGAAAGCCTTTTGTTGGGATTTTGTATTTTGTTTTTAATTTTCCTTTACAATTGTTTACAACACCTAATGCAGAACTGTTTTTGGTAGTGCCTAGGACAGCCAGCAGAGGGAGCTTAGAAGCCACATGGATATCAACGATGCTTTCTTTCTTTGCACAAATTCCCAGTGCAAAGATACACCCCTTTAAACAGGGGTCTTAGAAGTTAGGTTTAAACAAGTGAGATACTAGCAGTACTATATATTAAATGAGTATAGCAGGACGATATAGTCAATGAGGAAAGGCTGACAGCACTGGGCATGTTTAGCCTAGAGAAGAGATGATTACCAGGGATAGGTTGACAGTTTTCAGTATTTAAAAGAATGAAATAAAATGAGGGAGAACATTTGTTCTCCAATGCTAGTGATGACACAGAAAAAGAAGCAATGGTTTTAAATTACACAAAGGTAGGTTCTGATTAACTATTAGGAAAAACGTCTTAACTGTCAGAACAGTTCAGCAGTGGAACAAGCTGCTCGAAAGGTTGTGGAATCTGCTTCCCAGGAGGTTTGCAAGAAAACACTGTGAAGGCATCTGCCAGGGATGCTTTAGGTATCAGGGCAGAGAGTTGTTTTAGATGATGCGTGAGGTTCCTTCCAACTCTACTGTCTGTGATTCTATGCTAGCCTCGAGCACTGTGAAATCATGAGTCATGCCCCCCAAACTAAAAAAACAGCTTAAAAATAACAACATTTTAAAAATAATAAAATTGGGATGCTTTCCATTTGCCTCTTGGGCTACTAACATACACCGGGTTCCCATTTTCAGACTTTTCTTAACAAACCAGAGACAAGAAACTTAGCTCTTTTAAAATGCAAACTAAGCTCCTCAATTAAATTGTTTTATACTTTTTTATACTCAATTTTTAAAATACTTTATATTGTTTTATATTCTGTAAAGTGCTCTGAGTGCCATGCAAGGCAGGGAAGCGCTATATAAATAAAATTATTATTAATTTATTCTTATTCTTATTCTGTTTTATTTTATTTTTTAAAATTTAAAAATACTTATATCCCGCCCTCTCCTGCACAATGGCAGTTTATTTATTTATTATTTATTTATTTAATTCCATTTATATGCCGCCCCCTATGCCTACGGCATCTTGGGGTGGCTTCCAACATAAAATAAACAATATAAAAATCCACACATATTTAAAACAATTTAAAAATACCCCCATACAAAAATTTAGCCAACCCTTCCCTCCCTGCCTCCGAAGGCCTGGGAGGACAGCCATGTCTTGCAGGTCCGACGGAAGGCCAGCAGACTCGGGGCCAGTCGTGCTTCCTCTGGGAGGGAGTTCAACAGCCGGGACCCAGCCACCGAGAACGCCATCTCCATTGTAGCCCCTCGCTTTACGTGGGGGACCTCCAAGAAGGCGTCCCCAGTGGACCGGAGAGTCCGTTCTGAGTCACGGAGGGTGAGGCGGTCACTGAGGTATCCAGGTACAAGACCATACAGGGCCTTATAGATCAATGTCAACACCCTGAACTTGGCTCAGCACATTAGAGGCAGCCAGTGCAGCGCACGGAGCACCGGTGTTATGTGCTCTCGTTGGCCCGGCCCTGTTAGGGGTAACTCACAACAAAAAACAATAACATTTATAAAATTCATAAAATACATTTACATTTTAAAAGTGCAGAAATAAACCCCTCCCCCCAACCCAATCCCTCCTCCCCGTCTCCCTCCCCAAAGGCCTGGTGGAACAGCCAGGTCTTACACTGTCGTTGGAAAGAAGGGAGGTCTGGGGCTAGGCAGGCCTCTGACGGGAGGGAATTCCACAGCTTAGGAGCGGCCACCGAGAATGCCCCTTCCCATTGTCACCACCTGGGATACCTGGGGGACTTCGATTTGGGCATCCCTGGCTGATCGCAGGGGCCGTACCATGGTCCGGGGCATGAGGCGGTCCCGCAGATAGGAAGGTCCTAGGCCATCTAGGACTTTATAGGTCAGCACCAACACCTTGAATCGGGCCTGGAAAACAATAGGCAGCCAGTACAGAGAACAGAGAGCACTGGTGTAATGTGCTCACGACGGCCCGTTCCCATGTTCTCACCAATAGAAGTTAAACCAATAAAAGATACAGTATCATCTGAACTACTATGTCTTCATCTCTCACAGTAAAATCACAATAGTTGGTAACTCCACTAACTGGAGTCTATATGTATGAAAAAAGGCCATTTCCCCATACAATTATGTATGTTCAACTGTAAGAAGGATATTTCACACTGCCTGGAGACAGAATTTTGGGATGGGCATATCGCAAGTGTTACAACCTACCTCTTTAAACAGCAGAATGAAGTGCTACACTAGGGAAGTGCTTTTGGGCGTTTGTTAGTTAGCAAAGCAAAGAAAGCAGGTCTCCAGACTGGGGAAATAATTTTTAAAAAAATTATTCTTTCTTTAATATTTAAAATTAGACAACGCAGCATCACAGTGCCACTAGGTCAGGAGTGGTCAAGATCCATGGGCCAAAATCTTCAAATGACCAAGAGCCACAAGACACACACACATTCACACGCGCGCACGCACAAACCCATTTTGCTTAATGATTGGCTGGCGAAGCTAGTGCTCTGCATTCCTGGGTGCCGAGGTTCTGAGGAGCAGCTGCGATGAGACTCAGGTGCAGTGAAGTAAAACACACAGGACTCTTAAGGCAGCAACACAGAGTCCAGGACCAGCCCTGGCTGAGAGCTGCAGCACTTGAACTGCCCAAGAGCTGCATGTGGCTTATGATGCACAGTTTGGCGATACCAAGTCTGAAATACCAAGCACTACGCTGCACTGCCTCTCATCCAATCACCCTTTCCCCCCTTTGCTTTACAGCACCTGAAGCCATGCCAGTCTCCCTTCTCTCCTCCAGTGCCGTTGACAAGCTATTATGTGATAACTGGTGTGGTGAAATGCACCATGGTCCGGGTCTAGTAGGGGGCACTATACAGCTGAGCCACCCACCTCACTGTGTTCCTCCAAATCTCTTACCAGGAGTTCCCACAGCTGACAAACCCCTGAAAACCCTTGATATTCTGCTGCCACCACCCGAGTGTATCCCCAGTGTGCATTCACACCACTCAGGAAATATGAACTCCCAAAAGGCATAAGTCTTACAGCTTCCCGAAAGCACTCCCCTTTCCTGGCACTCTGTTCCTGGGACTTCCTCCTCTGCGTTGGAGGCAGATCCCCAGAGTCACCCACTGGAGGCTTCCCTTGGTTCCAAAGCTGTTGGCTTCTAGCCCAATAGGTAGATTTTGCCCTCTTTGGTAGCTTGGCCTGGTTACCTGGCCTAGGGAGATGTATAATGGCCAATAACGCACCCACCCACCCACCCAGTAGGGTAAAAAGAAAACTTAGACTTTACTGGTACATATCAAAAGGAATAACAGCATAGAACTAGGGGTTGATGATAACCCTTTGAGCAAAGCAAGTCTGGTTTGGGGAATTGTACCCCATCTTGAACGTGCCTATCTAGTACAGTATCTTGAGTAGCAGGCAAGTACTCACGCTGGTTCTGATCCAGTCTCCATAGGGGATGTTTTTCCTATGGGGTTCAAGTTCTTGTCCTGGTAAAGGCCAGAGTTACAGTTACTGCCAAGCCATGTAGACCATGTGTGCCTCCAGGCAGGGAGGTCACCAGTCTAGCAGCGGCTGCTAGAGATTTTTACTATCTGATACTTCCCCTATTAAAGTACCTTGTGAGGTTCTTGGAGGATTGTAAAGGGAATTCCCATGAACCCAGCACCTAACTCCCTGCACTCTACCCAAGGGGCTCCGGTGGTGTGGGGAGGGTGCTCACAGTTCTGTTGAGAAAAGAGTCCCCTCAGGGTAGTAGTTGGCCCTAGAAGTTCCCAAGGGAATGACGACATGTCATCACAGGGGAAGTGACCAACAGAAGGAGTGAGCGAGCCCCCTCCACTCTCCACTGGGGGACCAGGTCCCTGCCCAGAAATACACAACCCCACCCACACTGTGCTCGGGGAAGAAATACCACATGGAGGGATATGTGAAGGGGAAGGGGAGAGCACCATCGAAAAGGGAGGAAGGGAATAGCCGGTATCCCACGGGAGGGTAAGGACAATAAAGAAACCCTAGGGAAACAGAAGGAACAGTGCACACCAGCAACAATACCGCAAAACCTACGCCCACACTCACTCACCACACACACGCCTCGCACTCCGCCTTTCACTCTACGCACACAGGAATCACCACAGCCAAGCACAAGCCTCGCACAGATGCTTCGGAGGCCAGCTTCACAACTACGCTGATCGCCGGCAAAGCAACACTGATCACCTCTGCCTAAGTAGGCCTAGCTCCTCCCCCGTTACACTCGCAGATGTGCAGAGCGCCACAGCGTCGGACCAAGCCCCACCCCTTCATAGTGTGTGGCTCGTTCCTGTACTGCTCTGTGACTCCGCCTCCCTATCCTGTGTTCCCTCTGCATCCTGGGGTGAACCTATCTGGCTGCCATGTACTCCCGCCTCTCCCCCCTGGCTGCCCCCAAGGCCCAAGGTCAGTGAGGAGGGCTCGGCAATTGAGGGGTTCTCTGATATGGGGAATGTTTCTACCCTTGTGCCTCGAGCTTCTGTGGGGGGTTCCCTTCCCCCATTGTCGGGTCCTATTCCTGACACGCCTCTTACTTCTGTCCCCACCGGCTGGCTCTCTTTCACCTGCTTTCTTTACTGTACCTTTGCATAGTTTTCTGCATGGTCATTTTTAATGCTTGTGACTGTGAGATAGACATCAGATACAAAAGTTATTAAACCAGATGTTCCCAAGTGGGATCATGTCATCTGTAGTTCGGGTTACAGTTCTGGTTGATATTTGTTAGACTCAGCATGTCTTTGTTGCTGTCAGACCAGCCGTCCTTTAGACATGCCAGCCTGATCTCAGAGGGGAATTGGGACCGGGAGGGGGGGTTTGGTGTGATGTGCAGCTGCTCAGCCAGCCCCCCCCATGCTTCCATGGCTGTCTGCCCTTGGGGAGGCTGCTGCGCCTGATCCCATCCCATGGTTGGGATCTGATTTCGGGACGGGGCTGGGTAACAGTTGTTACCCATGGCCATTCCCAGCCCCGGCCCGGATCGTGGCCAACCTAACCATGGTTCTGGAGGTGAGGCTGACCTCACCTCCAGAATCATGGTTAGCTTTGAACCCCACCAGGAATTCACCATGGTGAACATCTGGCAGGGCTCAAACAGATGTGCACGGGATCATAGACATGCCCCTGAATTCACTGTGATTCAGGGTGGTTGACTGTGATCTCATAACGAATGAAATTACCCTCGGTTGATAGATAGGGGGCTATGTAAAAGTAAAATCTATAAGGAGCAAATCACCAATGAGATCAAAGAATATTTCACAATTAACGAACATTCAGTGGCCAAAGAACAAACTTTATGGGAAGCAGCGAAAGCAGTAATCTGGGGAAACATGATTGCATGCAAAGCCTCAATAGTTAAAAGACAAAGGAATATGACAAAAAATCCATATAGAGATCTACAAAGGGCAAAAGCAGACCTAAAAATACATCTGACCCCAGACCTACAAAAAGAAATCAAACGAATCAGGGAAATGATAAATAGTAAGGAAATGGAAAAAACAATAAAACAACTAAAAAGACTGAGATGCTATTTCTTTGAATATAATAACAAGGCAGGTAAAATCCTAGCTCGATTAGTTAAAATAGAAAAGAAAAAGCATAATATCTCAGAGATCATAACTACTGATGGTACTAGGCTAAATACAACCAAAGAAATTTGGGAAAAATTCACAAAGTATTATCAGACACCACCATAAACCCTGGAGAGGAACAAATAAACAAGTTCTTAAAAGATTATAAACTACCCAAAATCAACAGGACACAAAACAACTTCCTTAATAAACCCATAGAACCAGAAGAGATATCAGAAGTAATTAAATACATGGCTAAAAATAAAGCAGCAGGCTCGATGGCATACCAGGGGAGTTCTATCAGGGATTCCAGGAAATTTTAGTCCCCCACCTCACAAAAGTTTACAATGAAATACTAAAAACAGGACATCTACCACCCACATTCTAGGATGCCAACATAACCTTAATCCTCAAGCCAGATAAAGTCCACACAGAATGTAAAAACTATAGGCCTATCTCATTGCTAAATACAGACTACAAGATCTTCGCAAAATGTTTAGTAAACAGACTGGCAGCAATAAGCACTGAAATTATAAACCAGGACCAGGTAAGATTCATACCGGGTAGATTAGGAATAGATAATATAAGAAAGACAATTAACATAAAACAAAGGAACAAGCAGTCATAGTATCAGCGGATGCGGACAAAGCCTTTGATCGCGTGGAAGTTAAATTTTTGCTGCAGGCCCTCTCTGGAATGGGATTCAGGGGTAACTTCATAACATGGCTGAACTGCATGATACAAGACACTGCAATCACATATTACCGTGAACAGAACACAAACACAACCTATACATCTTCAAAGAGGCACTAATCAGGGATGCCCCTCTCCCCCTTACTTTTCGATATTAGGCTGGAAATCATGGCATGTTCAATTAGACAAGAACCCAGCATAAAGGGGGTGATAATGAAGGAGAAGGAACATATAACATTTATTTATTAGCAGATGATATGCTCTGATATATAGGGGACCCCAGAACCTCAGTACCAAATTTAATCAAACTAATAGACAGGTTTAGCCAACTCTTAGGGTATAGAATTAATTATAATAAATCCAATGCGTTCATCTATGGACAAAACCCCGAACAATGTAATAAGATTAAACAAGTCACACTGTTCACAGAGCATCCCAAACATATTAAATACCTGGGAGTAACGCTTACAAAGAATCTAAAGGAGTTATATAAAGAAAAATTTCCCCAGATCCTCCAGAAGGCGGCAGCAGAGGTAAAGGCATGAAAAGACTTGGCATGTAGCTGGATGGGAAGAATAAACATGTTTAAAATGATAGCATTTGCCAAAGATAATGTATAAAATTATGGCACTGCCGATACACTACTCACAAACTTTTACTCTGGATTCCAGAAATTACTAGCCGCAGCCATATGAGGAGGAGGAAAACCTAGAAAAAAGAAACAAACACTAATGAGAACCAAAGAACGGGGAGGAATGAACCTGCCAGACATTAAACTATATCATATGACGGCCTCACTAAGTGCTCTAAAGAATTGGTATCATGAGCCTAATGTAGCATGGGTCAACCAAAAAAAAATAAATGTATACTGGAAGTGGAAACCTTTAAAAATGACCTGTTAGATGAACAACAAATCAAGGGGACTTTATGGAAGGAACACCCTTTTGCAGGGGAAACCTGGAAAAATTGGAAACTAGTACTCAATAAAATAAAAGGAAGAATAGAAGCCACCCCATTCTCTCCTATGGACTTCAATATATTTTAAAAGAATCAATTAGCACTTAAACTAAGGTGTACTTTGGCCATCCAATTTTGTTTTGTTTTTACTTCTGTAAAGTGTTACTAGGACTGTACGGCTAGTTGTCCAAATCTTGGTAATGTTGTTGTAATGTTTTATTCATTTATATTGTAATAGCCAATGGGCTTCACAATAAATCTTATTTATTATTATTATTATTATTATTATTATTATTATTATTATTATATTAACTTAAACTAAGAGGACAACTTTAAAAAAATGATGATCAGGGCTGAACAACTCTTTGAAGATGAACATTTTGTAACACATGAGAATCTGCAAAGCAAATTCAAGAAAGAATAGATCCTTTCCAGTATATACAACTCAAAAGTTCATTTATAGACCCAAAGAAAATTAAACAGTTTAAAAGACAACTCCACACCATAGAAAAGAAAGTATTTGAAAGAGCAGCCAATAGAGGAAGACCGGCCAGGATCTATAACGAACTCAACATGGGGTATTTTCAGATGTTACGAGATCACAGTGAACCACGGTGAATACCCACCTGTGGTCACTGTGGCTCGAACGTCTGTTTGGTGGCCGCCAGATGTTTGCCACGGTCAATACCTGCATGGGTCAATACCCGCATGGCGGGATCCCGGGCCACGGCACATCCAACCCGATGCGGCGGCCGCAGTGGCCCCGCGGCCCGCCCGTCTCCCTGGAGGGCGGGCGGCGGGGTGCGTGGAGGGGGCGGGGCCGTGCAGCCGCACGTTGCGCTGTGCGGCCCCGCCCCCTCCCAGATTCCCCGCCGGGATCCCCCCGGCACGTCTGATATGGCGTGACGGGGTGATCCCGGCGGGGAATGAAAGGGTTGTTTTCGGTACGGGGCCAAGTGGCCCCGTAACGTCTGAAAACACCCATGATTTGGTACCCTAAGAAAATTGATTATTTAACAAAATGGGGGAAAGATTTAAACATTGTTAGATGAAAAACAGGAAAAAACTATCCCAGGATTAACAGGGATTGTAAACTGCAAATAGGAAATATGTACATAGTTAAACATTGTGATAATTGTAATTGTTGAGTGGTTAAATAAAACAATTATTAATTTTTTAAAAAAACATTAGGGTGTTTTTTTAAAAAAAAACCTAAAATAAAAAACTTGGATCCAACAGCTTAAAAATTGCCCCTCCACCAAAGACATAGACACAAAATGATGTTAGGACACGGACCTACTCCACGAGTGAATATCAGGGGCCGGAACCCCAATATCCAAATGACTTCTTAAATGTAGGGGGAATTAGCCAAATTTATTCAAAGGGTCTGCGCATGTCCATTGGGATCAGGCTGTGTTCTCACCTGAGGCAGCGGTGGAGGAAGCGGAAGGGGAGAGGGAAGATGCAGCAGCATGGAGGAGCCGGCCGACGGGAAAAGAGCCGGTGCGAACGGGGATCTGCTGCGGCTTCTCTTGCGCATGATCTCTCCTGCGTTGGGCTTCTCCCTTTTAAGTCTGTCTGGTATTACCTGTCTCTTAAACTAAGTCAGGAAGTCTTTGACATTTGTGCTGTTGTTACTAAACATGAATGTGCTTGTGTGATCAGGTATTTTTAATAGCATGCAACTATTTTGATGTGGCCCTTTGATGAGGTTTTATATGTTTTAAATATGTGAACAGGATTTTTTTATCCTGCTGTGGCACTACCACTGATGGAGAAAGAGAGAGTTGTCCTGCTGGAGTCCCATCCACTTAGTGGATGAGATGCTATTGTAGGAGGGTTCTCTCAGTCTCCAAGTAGCAGAGCTTTACTCAGCAGCAAGGAATAATGCCTTAATATAGGATATAATATTGATATTTGAAGTTTGGTATCAATTCTGCCCTTAGTCTTCACTTTGCTAAGCTAAACACAGGGCCTGTGGAATACTAGAGCAGCTGCTGTAGGAATGAAGAAGCCTTACTGTAGGATACATAGCAAGGGACAGAGTGATTTTCGGTTGGGAGCCACTGAGTACTGAAACGGAGTGATTTGGGGAGCCAGAGCACTGAAATGAGGGCCAGTACCCAGTGGCAGTCTCCCCCCTGCCAGCTCCCCATAACCTCCCACTCACCCCTGCCAGGCTGCTGAGGATCTGAGTCTGGGGACTCAGCTCTGATAGGCCCCAAATCTCCTGTTCCGCCATAATAAATTTGGAATTGGGTAGGCATTCTTTGGTGAAAATCATGTTTTCGTCAAGCATTTTACCAGATATACTTGGTCCTTGCAGGGACATAGATTAGAGCAGGTCTGCTCATATTATTATATCTAGACATCATTTTTTCGTATAATGGTGCATGGCAGGCCCATATTCTGGTTACCAAACAGAAGGCGAAGATGGAAGCCTTGGCCATACAGCACTTTTTCTTTCATTATGGACAAAGATCTATTATGGCAACATATGAAATTATAGCTGCTAAGTTAATTGCAAGAATGCTCTATGGAGCCCAATTTTGGGGCCATGATCGTCATTGAATACTTAGCCTCCAGCCAGTACTCAACGAATTATGGAGATGGATCTTGAGGATCCCTCCTACATCCTGTTTTGCCACAATAAATTTGGAATTGGGTAGGCATTCCTTAGCGGCCCAAGCTAAGGTCCGAATCTTGACATTCTGGGCCAAAATTAGAGATGCTCCTGATACCTCTTTCTTGAGTTTGGTCATGAAGGAAAAACAGTATGACTCTGAATGTGGCACGGACGTGTGGTGGGTGGACGTGAAGGCATGCCTTTTGTCTTTGGGTTTCTCAGATAGATAGACAAGAACAGAGGGCCTTGGCTTCCAGTTCCCACATTTCCCCGTTTTACAAATATTTGATCCCAACCAAGGGTGGGGCTTTGTATATTCACCATTTAACAGATCCAGTCCTTAGACAAGCTTTCATTAGCGTACGGCTGCAATTGAAGCGTACAGCTGTTTTATTGGGGAGGTTTCAGGGTTCCCCATATAAAGAACGGATCTGCCCTTGTGTCGGGGAGATAGAAGATCTGGAACACTATATTTTGTCATGCCCATTATATGCTAACCAGCGTAGTCAACTGCAATGTGCCATTGGGATTTGTCCTGGTCAAAAATTCAGCAATTAATTTACCTCTTGCGTGACCATGACCCCATAAGATCTAAGTTTGTAGTGATCTATGAATCCAGAATTGCTAATATTTGCAGGAAATTCGAGCAATTTCCCCCGTCTGTTACCAGTTATGATTATTATACTGCACCTGGGAAGGAGGGGCTCATATAGCAGACTCCTAGTGTGCTAAGTTCATTTTTAGGATAATGCTTATGGATAGGAAATTGGGTCAAAGTTATGACTATATTTTGAGGGTTAGTGTAACTCCCATGTTGATGTATAATTCTTAGGGCATGGGATATTGGATGAACAATATGGTTGTTATACTGTTATATTGTATATATTATAATATTTTAAATTATATTTTTACTATATTATTATTTTATTATTTTACTTTCATCAATATTTGTATGAACTTGGATGTTGTTGATATGGCCATGTGGCTGCAATAAATTCCTATTGTTGTTGTTGTTGACATAGAGAAACCCTCCGGTTTGAAAAGGGACAGGTGACCCTGTAGATCCAGCAGCGTTCGGAGAAGGGGAAGGGGGAAAGAAGCTGGACAGACCAGGGGGAGATGGTCTGGGAGAGATCCTTGAGGCAAGCATGCACAGAGTAACCTGCTTGTGTCTGCGTTCAAGAATGACCCAATTTGCTCATGGGGGCAAGGGCAGTTATAGGGTTTCTGAGAGGCGGGGCAAGGGGGCCCAAAGGCACTTCTTGCACAAAAAGGGATCCCATAGGCGCTCAGGGATGCTAGGGCTGAAAAAGAATCCCTTGCATGATGTTGTTTTTTGGGGGGGGGGAAAATAGAGCCTTGGAGGATTTCAGTGGGAGGCATGGCAGGATGAACAAGAGGGAAAAGGGGGTTTCTATAGACAGGGGAAGAAGGCTTTTTCTTAAATAGGCGTGGGGAGCTATCAGCCTAATGATCGAGGTATTGCTTGCTCAGAGTTTTGGGCGGCCGTGGAGGGCTCATCTCAAAAGAGGGAGGCTACCTGTTTTTGACTGCTCCATTGTTTACCCAGGAGCCTCCCTTGTTCCATTCTCTTATCCCTTCCAACCAGACTGGTTTTAAATGGGGCTTTTCTTTCTTTTTCCTTTTCTTTTTCCTTTTCCCCCTGCACCCTTTGACCTGTGTCTTGTGGGGTGCTNGGGGTCATTGGGAGAACAGCTGGGTTTAGGGGGTTAGGATGGGGTGGATGGCGGAGGAGGAGCGGCTATAGGGGTGGATCTTGGGCATGGATGGTGGGGTCCACGGTTTTGGGTGGTGGTGGTGTCATTCTTAACAATGGACAAAGGATGAAATATATCCAGAAATGGAAAGAACAAAAAAAGAAAAAACATCAATTTTTCATTGAGCCTTGAAAACAGCTATAGAAACATTTGTGGGGATATTTTCAGAGAGAGAAAAAAAATCCTCATCCAGTAAAATGCTGACCGAAGCATGAACCGTTCAGCCTAAAATATGCTGTTTGGAAAGAATCACATTGCGAAATATGGTCATTTGAGTAGTAATTGTTATGAGCTGACAATGGCCATTTTTACATGGACCCCTCTGCCCGGCTCAGTGTTTGGGCAGATGTTTGGGCAGGTGTTACGCCCCGTCTGTGTAAAAAGCTGGCGGTGGGTGGGGGGATGGTTGTCCACCTGGTGTTTGCCCATGTGAACACTGAGCTGGATAGGTGGGGGTTCGTGTATGCTCCCATGCAACACCCACTTCCACCCATCGCACACCCATCTCCACCCATAGAGTCCTCCGGAAAACCAGAGGAGGCTCGGTGTGTGGAGATGGGTGAAGGTGGGTGTGTGTCCGTTTACATGGACACACACCCATCGTGGCTAAACACCCATCCCCCCACCCACCTCCATCCGTGTAAAAAGGATAATAAGAGTGCTACAAAGAAAACCATAAGCTGTGCACCACAAAAGCTACTGTTACGGGTCTTGCAAAGCAAATGCACCATGCAGTTTTGGATAACATCTATTGGCACATCTTTCTACAGACAGACTGTTTTATTCAGCAGTATTGTACTGTTACAAATAATACTTTGCACTGTATTTATTAGGGGTGGGACTATCGATATCAGATTAATCCTATAATCCAATAATTGTCAATATCGGATTAATCCGATAATACCAATAATACCATTTAACAATGGCCTCAATGTTAAAGATCCGAGAAAACCGGCAATGTTAAAAAACCGATATACCGATACCGATAAATCCGATATCGGATTAATCTGATACCGATAAAACCAGTAACCGATAATTCTCCTGGAGTCCCACCCCTAGTATTTATATACTAGTATTCTTCATTCATAAAATCTGCAGGTGCTTTACAAAGGAAGGTTTTTAGATCTCTAGTTTGCACATTGAGAAACCAAGGCACAGAGAGCTGAAAGCAACCTTTCCAAAGCCACACAACATGTTAATTACAAAGACAGGAGTAAAACATGGGTGCCCTGATTCCCATTGCTGACACTTATTGGATCTTGACTGTTACTAGGTTCAGCTAACGCCTACAGTAACTGGAACGTAACATCCCTCAGCTTCTTCTGGATGTTGGATTGGGTGGGGAGACTCTGAAATGAAAAAGGTTACTACTTTAGGGCTTGGCGGCGGCATTGTGGCGATCACAGTTCATAAGGTTTGTTACAGCACTGCTTGTACTCTGAGGTACGGATGCTTTGTACTTGTACCAGCTGAACAAACATTGCCACTGAGGTGTAACTCATTCTTGGTTTTATAAATATCTAAATGCCTAGCAAAGGTCGAAATCAGGATCCAGAATCTAACCATCAGCAAACTTCAAAGATGGCTCCCTTCTCGTCACAAACACAAATCATGCATCTGAACATCCCTGCATTAGAAAATTTTGGATCTAGACCCAAACTATTTTTATTATTGTTTTAGATGTTGTAAGTTGCCCCGAGATGCCGTAGGCATGAGGGGGCGGCCAATAAATGTTAATAAATAAATAAACTTTGTGACTTAGACTCATCTCTAGATTTTTAGTATATCAGTCCTAGGAATAGTCAGTCTTGAAGAAATGGGATTTTCCCAGCTCAGAGTCTTGAGATGCTTTGTGTCGACTGAACTGGAAAGGTAGTAATGGCATGCATCTAATGTGGCCCTTGTTGTCAGTATAACCATGAGACACGCACTGTCCCTGAAAAGTTACAGAGGAAGTGTCTTGCTTTCCCATTCATGCTCCTGCTCACCTTAGTACAACCTGTAGAATGGGGGCAGCAGTCTGTAGTGGAGAGAGCAAAGAAAGGAATTCAGGGCTCCTGGGTTCTATCTCCAAGGTCTTCCACTACTACATCTCTGCAAGGCTACTCCTTATCCTTGTTCTTCCTTCATTAGTCTCTCAGCCCAGCCCTGCAGTTACAAGGAAATTGTACAGCCCACTGCACTGGGATTGACTCTCACTTCTCCATCTCCATAAGGCTTGGAAACCCCAAAGCCAAGTGTCATAACCTAATCCACCCCTCCTTAATGTAGGATGTAGAAAGGAATGGCAGTGCCTTCCAGCATCTAATATTCCCTGGTGAGCTAAGCAAATCTTTAGCAGTCACCTTCTCTGTCCCTCTAATCCCACAACTGAACTGAAGCAGAGCAAAAAGAGCTAAACTCAGACAAAGTAAATGTACGTACTGAGCTGTACTCCTGCTTGGTTTCCCACAATGACTGAGTTAGAATCACACTGTTGAAAGGAATCCCATGGCTCATCTAGCCCAAACTTCTGAGCCGAGGAAGGATACGCCCTACCTACAGCATCACAGACGGATGCTTGCCCAGACAGTTTTTGAGAGCAACCATATATGGAGATTCCTCAACTTCCCTAGGCAACCTATTCCATTGCTCAACAGTTCTTACAGTTGGGAAGTTTTCCCTCATACTGAGCTGAAATCTACCTTAAGCCAATTTAAGCCCATCTTCTTTGGCAGTGGAGAACCAATGCTCACCATCTTTTCTGCGGCAGCCTTGTAGATATTTAAAAACAGTTATCATGTCCCCCATTGTCTTTTCACTTGGCTAAACATACCCAGTTTTTTCAGCCTTTCCTTCCACGACTTGCATTTTAGCCCTTTTATCATTTCGGTTGCTCTCCTCTGAATCCTGTCCAATTTGTCAACATCCTTTTGGAAGTGCGGTGCTGAGAACTAGACACAGTATTCCAAGTGGGATCTCAGCAATGCTGAATAAAGGTGCCACCATTACCTCTGATGTTTTAGATACAAAACATCTATTAATAAAAGCCTCAAATGACTTTTTTTCCCCGCCCAACAATTGCATGACAATAGTGACACAGCATTATACTATGGGCATCTTCCTATGGTTCAGTAGGAAGTTTTAGGCCCAGAAAACCAAATGGCTATGGGGGAACCCCTTCATCAGCTCTGCAAGAATGGTTTTCCAAGATAAACAGCAAGGTAGCAGTGTCTTCTTGTCTGCAAGCCTATTCAGAGGGAATAGTAGCACATTTCCAGAGTAGCACATTAATAAGTATGTGTGCAAGACAGAAAGAGATGCAAGAGACATACAAACAACTAGATGCTTCTCACATTTAGATTTTCACCTCTGCAGACTTCTTTTTCACTTATGCTGCCTAACCTCTTCCAAGACACAAGATATTTTTGTTTGAGTTGGTGTGTCTCATGTAGTCTACAGCCTAGAACAGGCATAGAGAACCTGAGGCCTGATAGCCAAACATGGCTTGTGGCTAGTTTTTATTTGGCTCCTTTCTAGTTCCTTGATCTGGCCCCTGGACACAGTTCTTACCCCCAAGCACTGAAAGACTGAGCTCAGAGAGAAGGGTGCAGTGTTGAGGGCATGTACACAAGGCCAGGGGACAGATCCTTGGCACAGATACATGATTTGGATGCTCCTCTTTCTGAGCACATCCTGTAAGCACCCCCGCTCCCACCCTTTATGCGGCCCTCAGAATTTGTACTAATTTTCAAAGTGGCCCTTGGGAGGGAAAATATTCCCATCCCTGGTCTAGAGGACGGGGTTTACATCCCCCGAAAGTAGGGGCGGATTGGCCATTGAACCCACCGGGATGATTCCCAGTGGGCTGGTCCCTCTGTCTTTTTAAATATATATATATATATATATTTAAAATTCGGTCCCTGGTCGGGGGGTGGGGGGAGGTCTCACCTGTCTCTCCCTTCTAGGAGCACAGCAGCAGCAGCAGCAGCAGCAGCGGGGACACTCGATCGGGCTGGGAGATAAGGCTGTTTGTTTACAAACACCTCCTCCCCATGTGCTGATCAGAAGGTTGCTACCTTGTAAAGAAGGTTCTTTGAGATGGCTCCCACGCTCTGCATGCGAGTCCAGTGGAGTGACTCGGTGGAGAGCGCAGCGAAGCAGTGGAAGTAGCGTGGAGGAGGCGACTCAAGGGGAGGATGGAGCCTGAGCCGTGGGGCAGCAGGTGGGGCCTGCTTGGGG
>QEPC01005433.1:4072264-4088380 GCA_003113815.1 Sphenodon punctatus | reverse complement strand
GAACCCAGGAGTCCTGGCTCCCATCCCCCCCTGCTCTAGCCCACTAGCCCCCCACTTTAGCCCTGACCCTGCAATGAAAGAGTGCCCCATGCGGTACTCTTTCATTGCAGGGTCCCTTTATGCAGAATGGATGGTGCTTCTAGCCGCCCACTATGCATAAGGGGAGAAAGCTTCCCTTTTGTCCCTGAAGACTTCCTTAGGAAGCCTTCGGTGTGTGTGTGTGTGTGTGTGTGTGTGTGTGTGTGTGTGTGTGTGTGAGTAGTCACTGGTTGTGTGCGCGTGCGCACACACAACCGGTGAGAATGTTTGGAGCCACCTTGAAGAACTTTGTTTAGAGAGGCAGAAACCTTCAGAAGGTTTCTGCCTCTCTAAACAAGGTTCTTCAAGATGGCTTCGAACATTCACCATGATGCTGACGCAGCCAATTCTTTCTTTTTTTAAAGGCAAGCCTTTGCCGGCGGGTCCGGGGTGTGTGTCCTGGGGAGCCAGGTGGGGCATTTCCCCTGCCATCCTAGGGGGCCCACTGCCCCTGTGTCAGGGCGCAAAATCCTGCCCTGACATGCGTGAAAGAAGGTGTGGCAGATCCCTGTTCGCAACAGCTCTTTTCCTCTCATCCGGCTCCTCCGCGCTGCCACATCTTCCCTTGCCCCTCCCGCTGCCACCACCGCTGCCACAGGTGATAATACAGCCTTGGACCGTATGTCATCGTATAACGGACAATCAAAAACAATATGGGATAGACTTTCAATCATTCCATGGTGACAACAGAAAAACCTCTGATCTTAGGGTACCCCCTGCAGTCTACTCTCAGTAACGGCGGATGGGAGCAAACTAAATATGCCCAACGTAAAGGCACATCTAAACTTCCAAACAGTAAGAAACTTTATGTAAGGCGCACCCTTGGACTCTATACCAAAAGACGCTATAAATAGGAGAGATTCTTTGGGAATTGATTTCTGAAATCAGGATCTGTTTCTCTTGGTCTAGAATACATTGTTTAACCTGGGTTGAGGCACAGAAATAACCCAAAGAGAGCCAATGTTCCTTGAAAAAGCCCAAGGAAACAAGCAAAGTAATGATACCTGCCCGCCAGGGACCTTGATCTATCAATTTCAAAGACAGATAACAAAAACTATCTTGAGGTAGATAAGCTACACATAGTCAAAATTTGCTTAAAAAAATTAAGGATGCTATTGATGGTAGACCTACTTCGGCTCACATTAGTACCAAGAGAAACAAAAAGCCCTGTCTTGATGGAGTGCAATGAGCCAGCATGGATTGGGGGTTGCTGTACTGAGAGCCTGCAAGATTAACCCAGCCGAACTCTGAATCCTAGTTAGTGAGTCCGGCTCCTTCCTGCTCTGCTTACTGGGCTGAGCTGCATTGTGGGGTGATAAGATAAGATAAATTTTATTGATTCAGCCAATGCCAGATCAATATTAATACCAAAATTACATAAAAACAAAATAAAACATTGATCATAAAAACAACAAAAATAAAATCTGAACAAAAATAATCTGAAGAGAAATCATAACAACCAATCCCTCAATCTCAGTTTTTTATCACCTTGCTCTTCCCGGAGCTTGCTAGCGGCAACAGCTTGGCCCCTGAATTTAGCACCCAAATCTTCTCGAAACTTATTGAAGACAGTAGTTTGACCCCCCTCCATCTCCTTATCCATCTCAGGGCACACTGATAACAACTTGACCCCTAAATTAACTCCGGTTAATCACTATTCTGTTAACGAATTGGATATGGAGTTTAGCTGCACTAGCAGCAAAGGAAGCTACTGCCAGTGTAGCCTTCTCATCCACATCACCCAACAGATATATAAGTTGTTTCTGCACAGACCAACCCCAATCAACATTTAAGGCTCTGAATAGTTTCTCCCCAATTTCATTATAAATAGAACAAAACAATAGATAATGTGGAAGGTCCTGTATCTGACCCGTACCACACACACACGCACACGCACACACGCACACACGCACTCTGGCTGAATAGTCCATCCCCCTGTACCATCCTTGTAGTACCTCAGTATCCATTACCTGAATTCTCAGATGTGTAAAGGCAATTCTTTGTCTAGGAATCTGCAATAGAGAGAAGTAACTAGCTCCCCCACCACCGGATCCCCCGCCTCAAGGCCAGTGCAGAACATCAGGTCAAGGGTATGTCCCCCCTCATGTGTCGGGTCCTTAACCCTCTGAGACAGTCCCATGGTTGTCATGGTGTCCATGAACTCACGCTCTGCTCCCCCTAAACTGGCACCGGTGTGGATGTTGAAATCCCCCAAGACCAAAGTCTTTGGGGGACCGCAAGACCACCTCCACTACCAGTTCTGCTAGAGCATGCAGGGATGCTGTGGTACAGGTAGGTACGCAGTATACCAACAGCAACCCCAATCTGTCTCCCGCCAAATTGAAAACAAGGTGGACCCCTCCATGCCCATGATGGTCTGCACCGGATACCGCCTCACAGACCAAGTATCTTTAAAACCAACAGCTACAGCACCTCCCCACCCCTCTGCTCTAGGCTGATGCTGCACAGAGTACCCGACTGGAACAAGGTCAGCCAATATTGGCCCCGACTCATTGTCCAGCCAGGTCTCTGTGATGCATACGAGGTCGGCTGATTGATCCAGGATCAGTTCCTGGATCGTTGTTGATTTATTAACAAATGACCTCACATTCAACAGCAGCAGTTCCAGACCAGGGGCCCGTCCTATCTTGATCCCTGTGTCACCTGCCTTGGGGCCCATGCGGGGAACTGGAACCAAACATTTGCTCCTCCCCACCGATGGTCTCCGCTTCCCAGCAAGACCATAATAGCCCCAACCCATCATGACCCCAATAGCTATAGACACTCCCCCGGTCCCCTTCCCCCGGTGGTCATCCTGCCGGACCACCAAAGAAACCCCCTCCCCCCCATTAAACTTTCCCCCCTCTCCTGGTCGCCCTCTCTCACTGGGCAACCAACCCCCCCACCCACATTGGATCAGACCCCCTGCTCTCACCAGAGGACTGTATCTAATCTTCCCCAACCCAGTCCCCTCCCCTCCCACACACATGCCGGGGCGGGGGGGAGGAAGGGGGGGAGAGGAGGGCTATGGCCCAGGTACTCTCCCAGTAAAGTTTGAAGACTTCTGGGACATTTTTGATGAAAGGCAGGTGAGAATCCCTGCCTCCTCATAGGTCATTTGACTGTCCAACTGACTTGAGTCTGGACACAACTCCTCCATTTGGACATAATTATACCCTTACCTCTGCTGAATTAAAGGTTCTCTGAGAGTACCTAGGAGAAAATCTGCATGAAGGGTTCATCCATCTATCAGGCTCCCCTGTTGGTGCTACATCGTTCTTTGTGCCCAAGGAAGAGGGAACTCTTGGATCGTGGATTAATTATTGTGGTCTCAACCACATAACCACCAAGGATCAGTACCCTCTCTCCCTGATTCCAGAACTCCTGAACTGCCTTCAAGCCGGTTTAGTCTACACAAAGCTCGACTTAAGGGGTGCCTGCAGTTTAGTGAGGATCCGGCAGGGGAATGAGTGGAAGACTGCCTTTTGTACCCAGTACTGACTTTTTGAGTACCTGGTCATGCCCTTTGGTTTTGTCAGTACTCCAGCCACGTTCCAGCATTTCATCAATGATGTGTGTGCAGGATCTTCTGGATGTGCATGCGGTAGTATACAACTTGATCTTCTCCAACAACTTGGATCAGCATGTACAGCATGTAGGGAGAGTACTTCAATGCTTCTGTAACCACAAGTTATATGTTAAATGCAGGGACCCGAGTTCACTGTACAAAAAAATCTTAAATTCTGCAACCAGTGAAGCCAAATTCTGCAAATTCACCATGAGCATTAATATTTGCATAATTAACTTGATTTGCATAACTATGCATGCTGGGAAGCAAATTTGCAACAAGTTTGACATAGAATCACAACTTTGCTAATCAAACACGACTCAAATCCTCTGGAATTTCAGCACCCCAGAATTCCCACCTCATATTCAAACCCCAGACCTCCCTCACCCAAACATAGGGCTTTCAGACCCCACCTACCCACAATTCATCTCCCAGGGGCCTATTTACCCTCAGGTCATGGTCACACCTCCCTGACAGACAGAAGCTGCAGCAGTAGACTAGATAAAGAGCTGCTTCTTCCACCCCCATGACCTACAGGACCCTACCCCAGTGAACCTACCCATTTTCTTGGACTGCCTCCTGGAATTTAACTTGGACTCACAAATTGACCATGAACTCAGACTTCCCTCTCTGCTCTGGTGAATGCCTATGCTGAACCAGGGCTGCATCTGGCCACATTCCTGATAGCAACATTATTAATTTATTATTATTATTATAAGCATTTATATAGTGCCAGTGATGTACCTGGCGCTTTACAAAGAACAAGATAGACACGGTCCCTGCCCGAGAGCTTACAATCTAAAGACAGGGGGAGGGGAGACAGGGAACCACCACCATAATTCAGTAGCAGGCTGTTTATGCCTGAAGCAATTTCAAGGATTAAACAAGGTTATTATTAGTCCCTGGGTTTTTATTCAGAAAGATGCAGCATTTCAGTGCAGTAACAGTCTGGAGCAAACCAGCAATATGAAACCACAGTGAAATTGGAACAGTCAGCAAGGAGTAATATTCAAATATTAAAAAACCAACAGTTTAATAAATAGTTAAGGCATCCTCAAGTTTACACAAACTTCTACAGAGAAGGGAATTGGATATTAAAGTGTTTGTGTATTGACTCTACAGTATAATATATATTACACTGTATAATATCTTATACAGTATAATATATATATTATACTGTATAATTATATTAAATGTCTCTGATTAGCTCACGTGGCAAGTGGTAAAGTCCCTCAAGTTAAAGTTGACTTGTGCCATCACGAGTCACCAACAGATGGAAATGCCATGGTTTGTGCATGGTTTGTGCGCCCACCAAAAAGTAACTGGATTAATTATTTCAACATGGGACACACCCACTGCTTAAAAGTTTACTAGAACTTATATGGCCCCTATTACCATGGTACCTTATGCAATAGACAACGATCTCCTTTCAGTAATGGTAACCCTTACCTGCCTCACAGCCATTTGGGAGGAGCTCCTGGTAGATTCTCCCAGGCCTTGGGAGAGGGAGGGATAAGGTGTTTTTTTTAGCTCCCCCACCTTATTTATTTATTATTGTTTGAATGAAGGCCCTGAGCCCTGTTTTAATAATTTTATATTGTTATTGATGATTTGAAATTGTTTTTATGTATGGTATTTTATTGTTGGAAGCCGCCCCAGGCTGTTCGCAGGAGGAGCCGGGTACAAATTTATAAAATAAATAAAATAAATAAATAAATTAATTTGCTCTGAAGACAGAGTGCTATATAAATGCTAAGCATTACTGAACTGGTTATAAATCACCATGACATTAAGACAATGGGATAACTAATGATAAAGTCTGAGGTTTTTATAACAGTGCTTTTTCATTTTTATATTTTGGGGTCAGATCCTTCTCTGACTGACGTGAATGGTAAAACTCCTACTGGTTTCCTATTTCTAGCCTTTTATGATTCTTTTCCAAACTAACCAGGCAATCTGTTACTTCCTCTTGTTGGGAAATAGCAACACCCAACAACATTGGGTGAAAACAGACATGATGCTAACCACCCTTTAACCACCCTTGGTGGTTATTTATGCATGTTGCAGGGCTGTATTGGTGCCCTATGCAGCCTTGCAACATGCATAAATAACCACCAAGGGTGGTTAGCGTCATGTCTGTTTTCACCCTAAGAGTCACAGAGGGAATGAAAATCTAACTCCTAGAAATGCCTTCTTCAAAAAAAATAGTCAGACCTCAGCACTGAACTCAGCTCTACCGGTTTAATTAAGAGGTTTCTACACAATCACAAGCTTAGCTGAGAGGTCCTCTGTGAGCTTCAGGGAAAGAATCACAAGTGGCTCCTCTCCTATGTCTAAAGTAAATGTTAGCACATTACAGCTTGCAGATGTACTTGACTATTTACTTATTTATTTGTTGAATTATAGCCTGCCCTATTCCTACAGCTTGAGGGGGCGTGAGTGAGTGAGTTACAGCAGATAAAAATATGTACAGTTGATATAAAATGAAAACAAATAGAAGCCAATATAAATATACCCTTCCCCCTCCCCAAGCCTGTCCCCACCCACCAAATGCCGGGCCAAATAGGAAGCTCTTACACAGCCTGCAGAAGATGCTCAGCCCTAGGCTTTGGTGAATTTCAAGGGAAATGGAGTTCCAGAGGTGTGAGGCAGCCACCAAGAACACTTTTCTGTAGGCAAAATTTGGAGCAATAGTGGAATTTGCAGGAGATTGTGGACAATGGGTGATTTCAGACGTTACGAGATCACGCTCAACCACACTGAACCACGCTCAACCCCCCCGTGGGGCCAAAGGGCCCTGAACGTCTGAACGGCGCGCGCCAGATGTTCATCACGCTCAATACCCACATGGGGTCAGTTTCAACCACGCTTCCCGGGCTAGCCGGGGGAAGGTCTCGGGAAGCGTGGTCAAATGAACCCCCACAGGGAACCAAGCAAAAGTAACGTCTGGACGCCAATCCCCCAGCGGAACCAAAAAAAGAGAGCCCCAGCCGGGGGCGAGGCACGCAGCGTCGCTGCCAGGCAACCAGCATCAACACAAACACCGGAGGGAGATTTAAAGCGAGAGCAGCAGCAAGCAAGCGTGGCGGGATGGAGCGAGGAGGGAAGCGGAAGAGACCGGAGGCACGAACAGCGACAGCGGCGGCACAGGAGGCGGAGGACGTGCAGCCAGGCCCAGCGATGCAGGCGGAGGGGGCACAGGTGCAGGAAGGGGGCACACGGGAGCACCCGACCAGGGAGGCGCCCCGGGAACACCAACCACAGCTGCAGCCGGGTCGCGCCGCCCCGGGGACAGCGGCCGGAACAGGCCCACAGGAGGCACCCAGGAAACGGGTAAGGGCACCCACTGGGAGGGGAACAGGGGGCACAGGGGAACCCCCTGTGGAGGGGGCCGGGGGGACCCCGGGCGGAAGGCAGGGGGGCAGGGGGACCCCGGGCGGAGGGCAGGGGGGCAGGGGGCCCCCGAGAGGGCCCACACCCTCACCCAGCAACCAACCACCCCCCTTCCCCCCCCCAGACACGAAAGTCGGCCCGGGCGGACGAGCCCCAGGAGGAGCCCGGCCCCCGGCCCCCGGAGGCGCACCCCCAGGAGGAGGTGGAGGAGGAGCAGAGGCAGGTGCAGCAGGAGCTGCACCGGGAGGAGGAACAGCAGGGGCCCAGCCGGAGGAAGGCCTATCACAGAGGGGGACAGTGGGGCCTCCAGGAGACCCGGGACTTCATACGGATCTGGGGGACCCTCGAGTACCAGGTGGAGCTCGCAATAAACCAGCGCAACGAGCATGTCTACCGGGACATCGTGCGCGACATGGAGGCGGCGGGGCACGAGCGCACTGTCAACCAGTGTCGCTCGAAGGCCAAGGAGCTCAAGAGGGGGTACAAGGCCCTCAAGGACAATAACAGCCGCTCCGGCCACGGGGCCCGCACCGCCCCCTACTACGATGCCCTGGACCGCATCCTTCACATGAAGGGCTCCATAGTTGCCCCACGCCTGGTGGGCAGCGCTGTGGTCCAGGGCAGGGAGCGGGCCGAGGTACCCCCTCCCCTCGCCGCCCGCCCGGTAGACACGAGCTCAGGGGACCCCCACCCCCAGGAGGACCACCCGGGACCCGCAGAAGCCCCAAGGCCCCCCCCCAGCAGCAGCCCGGAGACATCCCAACGCCGGGCCGGCCAGGCGGAGTCGGAGGTCGGCACCTTCACCACCCTCAGCCAGTGGTCCCAGGGGGAGCACTCCCAGGGTGAGGCGCCGGCCTCCGAAGGCTCGGAGACGGACATAGAGGGTAAGCGGGCCCCCAGGGCAAGGGGGGGCACGACCAGGGGGCCGGTGGCAGGGGCGGGGGTGGGGGCCCTGCTGCAGGGGCCACAACCAGCCCCCTTCACCCGCTCCCCCCTCTCCCGCCCGCAGGACATGGGGAGCCCCAGGACCGGGCCAGCGAGACGGTGCAGGCCCCCGCGGAGGGCACAGGAGAGCAGGTGCCGGACCCAGGTAAGGCGGGAGGGCTGGGATTGCGGGAGGGCCCCCCGGGCGCCAGCCCAGGGGGGCCTCTGGCCTCAGTGGGGGAGGGGGGGCAGGGGGCCCCGGGACCCGACCCCGCTAGGGGACAGGGCCCTGCACTGACCCACCCGCCCATTTCCACAGGGCAGCCCCCGCGCGCGGCGCCTCCGCCGGCCGCGGCCCCAGCCCAGCGGATGCGGGAGTACCGGGCGCGGGTCCGCAGGCGCAGGGAGGAGCAAGCGGAGGACATCGTCCGCAGGGCGGAGGAACAGGGGGAGCGCATGATCGCCTCCGTGGACCGCATGGAGGCGGCCATAGAGCGGTCCATGGAGAAGGCCCTGGAGACAGACCGCCGGCTGGAGGCGGAGGTGCGCCTGGAGCGGAGGCGGGAGCGCCGGGAGCACCAGCGGCAGCAGGGGCTGCTCAGGGGCCTCCGGCAGGACATACAGGGCATGGTGCGGGAGCACAGCGCAAAGATGGACAGGTCCCACGACATTGGGACCTCCCTGCTCCTGCATGCGGGCACCATGTGTGCCTACGTGATGGCCGGCGCACCTCCGGGCGCCCTGCCCGCCCAGGTCCCCATGCCGGGCCCCTCGGCGCCCCCGGGCCCAGCCCTGCCGCCCCTGGCGCCCCCCCGGCCCCAGGGCCCTCGCATGCGCCTCCCAGTGCCCCCGGGCCTCCGGAGGGTCCAGCCCCCCCGGGGCGCGACCGGGGCACCGGGCACAGCTGCCCATCCGCCGCCCGGCCCCCTGCCGGGGCCGGGACCGGCCCAGGACACGGCAGGGGACACGGACAGTGGGGGGGAGGGGAGCTCCCAGAGCTCGGTGGGCCCAAGCGGCCGCACGAGGGGTCGGCCCAGGAAACGCGGGGGGATGGTGGGAAGGGGGGGGAGGGGGAGGGCCACATGAGGGCGGGTGGTGGACGGGGTCACGGGGACGGGGGTGGGGAGGGGGCACAGGGTGATTGTGTGCACTGTGTGGGCAATAAAGTGTTGTAAAGAGACAGTTGTCCCCGGCCCGTTTGTGGGGGGGACAGGGCTGTGGGACCGCGTGTACAGGGGCATGGGCACGGAACGGGGGGTGGGGCCCCCAGGGGCGGGAAGGCCCTCACAGCGGGCCCCCCCGGGCGATGTGGGTTGCAAGGGCGTTCCGGATCCTTTTGGCATACCGGTACTCCCGGGGGTTCCCTGCGTTCACGTACAGGGGAACAGGACCGGGGGGCCGGTGGGGCTCGGGGTACTCCAGGGCCGCCCCCTCGGTCTCGCACACATTGTGCAGAACGCAGCAGGCACCGATCACCAGGGCGGAGGTGGGGACGGTGAAGTCCAGGCGGCCAGCTAGACTCCTCCAGCGCTGCTTCAGGGCCCCGAAGGCACGCTCCACCACGGTCCGGCTCGCACACAGGCGGGTATTGTATACCTGCTCCGCAGGGGTGCTCGGGACAGGGTAGACCTTCATCAGCCAGCGGGTCAGGGGGTAGGCGGGGTCCCCCAGGATGCAGGGGGGCATGGGAACACCCTCGATCCACCTCATGCCCATGTCCGCGAAGTCCCCCCGGTACATGCGGGCATAGAAGGGGGAGATGGTCATGATCCTGGCGTCGTGACTCCGGCCGGAGTTGCCCGTGTAGATGTCTATGAAGCGGGCCCGGTGGTCCACCACCCCCTGCAGGTGCAGGGAGTAGTATCCGTGCCGGTTCACATACTCCAGGGCCTCCCCCGCGGCCGGGCGCAGGATCTCGATGTGTGTGCCGTCCACGGCTCCGATGCAGTTCGGGAAGCCCCCGGCCGCGAAGCCAGCCATCACAGCGCCCTGGTCCAGGAGCTGGATGGTCCTGTCGAGGAGCACGCCCTCCACAGCCTCGCACACATCCCGCACGATGCAGGCGACCGTGCTGAGCCCCACCCCGAAGTGCTGGGACACGGAGCGGCAGGAGTCGGGCGTTGCGAGGGCCCAGACCCCTATGGCCACCCGCTGGACCATGGGGATGGGCTCCCGCATGGAGGTGTGCTGCCGCTCCAGCCAGGGCGCGAGGAGCTCCGCTAGGCGCAGCAGGGTGGCCTTGCCCATCCGGAAGTGGGACCCCCACTCGGCCTCCCCCCAGTGGGCCTGGGCCCGCTCCCACCAGGCCTGGGGCCGCTCCGTGACCCATAGGCTCCGCGCTATGGGCATAGCCAGCAGCGCTGCCCGGCGGAGGGTCTGCGTTGCCCAGCGGAACCGCCTCGCGGCCCCTCGGAGCGCAGCGGGCCGGGTGAGGCTCCGGCAGGCGGCCAGCCACGCCCCCCAGGCCCGGCGCCGAGCCCTGAGCCGGCCACGGACTCTCCTGCGGGCCTGCTGGCCCCGGAGGCGCACGCCAGCCCGCAGGGCCAGGACATAGCGCAGGCGGACGGCCAGGTGCACCCTCTCGGTCAGGAGGCACAGCTGCTCAGTGTGGTCACGGTGCCACTCAGCCGCGAGCGCGAGGAACATCCAGTTCCCACCTGCCCTATCGCGCTCCATGGTGCTGGGGCCCCGGTGGGGGCTGGGAGCGCTTATGGCGGCCCGGTGCTGGTGGCTCCGCCCGGGGGTCGGCCTCGCGGGCCTGCGCGCGCCCTGTGCCGGTGCGTTCCGGCTGCTCCCGCCCCCAGCACCCCGGGCCCCCTCCCCTCGCTGTTTGTAGCGGGATGGCCTTGAAGGTGCGATTAGGCAGACAGAGAGCTCGCTGTTGTTCTCTGCAGCTGTGCCGGGCCCGCACCCCACGCCTCGCTCTGTTGTGCTACAATGTTGCGGTGCGGGCCCGTGTTCCCTGTCCCGGGGGCCGGGCCGAGCCTCTCCCGGCCCTGGGCAGTCTGTGTGCCCTCCGGGCTCCGTGTCCCATTCCCTGTTGTGCTGGACCATGGCTGGCTGCCCATCCATGGGGCTCCCGCTGTCCGGCCCCCAAGGGGCCCCCCATATCTGGGCCTTCCGCGAGACCATGTCTCTGTGCGACCTGTGGCACACCCCTGCCGTGCAGCTGCTCCTGGCCGGGCCGGGGAGCCGTGCAGGTGCCTACGAGAGCCTGAGCTCCGGGCTCCGTTACTTTGGCCATGTGGTGAGCGCCCGTGATTGCCGGCTGCATGCGGAGGCCCTGGGGCTGGCTCGTTTCCCCGAGGGGCGCATCCCGGAGGTGCTGTGCGCCCATGTGCCCTGGAGCGCCTCGGAGACCGTGTCAGCGCTGGTGGTGTGTGGTCTGGGCGCCTACTCGGAGTGCCTGGCCGAGGGTGGCCCTGCCTTGGCCGTGACCTACTTCTCCTGTGTTCACGGGGCCCGTGGGTACCAGCGCACCCGTGGGGCGGCGTTCCAGCGGCTTCTGGAGCTGGGGCATCTTCCGTGGCCCCCTTCTGCTGCCTGCTGTGTGCCGGAGCCCTCCGCGGTGGAGATGTCATCCCTGTTGGCGGTGTGGGCGCGTGTGGATGTGCAGCTGGCCCTCACCATGCCCGATCCCTTCGAGGCCTACTACCTGATCGCCCACTACATGTCCTTGCAGGGGTACCGCCGGGGCATGCTGCACTGGCCCCACCTGGTCCACCGGGCGGGCCACCCGGGCCCTGGGGCCAGCGGGGCCCCCGGCAGCGGCCCGTGAGCCCCGCGTCGCTGGCCTGCCCCCCCCGGCGTGGTGCCCCCGTGTGGGCTCCCGCCCCGGCCCGGGGGGGGGCCTGGTCCCCGCTGGCCGCTCCCGACCTGCGGACCCCACCTCGGTGAGCTCCCGCCCGCCTCGCTGCTTGCTGCTGCCCCTGGCCGTGGTCCTGGGCCCCCTCCATCCCCGTGACTCCGTGGGTGCTGCCTGAGCGTCGCTGGTGCTGCGGAGGAGCACCGCTGGACCCGGCTGCCCTGCCTGTGCCAGCCTTTGACTGTGGGGCCCCCTTCCTCCTCCTCCTGGAGCCTCTCCGCCGGCCTCGCTGTGCTTTGGGGGCCCCCAACGTGCCTTGTTCCGGGGGTCCGCCCCCCCCTCCGAGACTGCCTCTGTTCCTGTGGGGGCGCCTCCTTGGACTGGACTGGGGTGGTGTGGGGGTGGGGGTTGCTGCTGCCTGTGCCTTGCCCCTTGGTGGTGCCCCCCCTCGTCCCTCCCGTTGTTCCTGGTGGGGTGTTCCGGGCGCCCCTGCCCCCCCTTCCCGACCTTTCCCTGGTGTGTGTGTGTGTGTGCCCGGGCGTGTGGTCGTGCATTGTGCCCCGCTGCGGGTCCGCTGTGTGTGCCGGCTGTCAGCCTGTTCTCGCTCTTCCCCCCTCCCTTCCCGTTTCCCTTGTGTGGGCGTTCCCTTGTGTGCCTTGTGGCTTCGTTTGCCCTCAGGCGGCCATGTCTGTGTCCCGCCCCTGCCCGGTGCCTTGTGGGGGTTTAGCGCCCGGCGGGGGTTCGGCTGCACGTCTGTTGTGCTGCCGCGGCCCGCGATGGTGCGGCCCGGTTCCGGCCCGTGGTCCCGGTCCCGGCACGTCTGTTTGGGTCGTTTTCCCACCTCCGGCCGTGGTTGCGCTGTTCGCCCCCCCTGGTGGTTCGCTGTGGTGAACCGGCCGCCCGTAACGTCTGAAAATACCCAATGGTGATGGACCCAATTGCAAGGCTATTCCCTTCAGCTGAATAAGTATTCAAAGTGAATACCAAATTCAATTGATCTAGTTGCTTTCAATCTATTTTAATGAAGCAGATATGAAGCACTATTCACTTGCTGCTTTGTTTCCGGATTTGGATTTTTTTCCCTCCAGTCATTTGTAACTTTATTTCATTTTGGTTACTTTGGTTTTTGGTACTTTGTTCATTTGGTGGTGTGGTAGGGCACACAATAATGCCAATGAAACAGCCAAAGTAAATGAAGTCCCAAACACCAAAATAACTGAAATACTGAAACAGCGTAACTGAACAGTGGATTAAATGAAGTCTCCGAAATGAGACATTGGTATTGACACAGATGCAAATATTGAATCACTAATGAAGATCTATTCAGACATTCATTTGACTGAACAGGCGAATCATCTTTGCAAAACATTTTCAGCCCTAGAATTCCCACAGGCTGCAGAAGACAAATAATCAGAATCTTGTCCCAGTACGCACTAGGCTCATTGCAAAATGTGAGCTGTGTTCTCTGTTGAAGACCTCGGTTTTGTTTTTTCCTCAAGTTTTAGCCAGGATCTGGAGGGCATGATCTCTTGGGCATGCAGATCAGTTGAACTGAACCCTGTAGGCTTTATACAGTTCTTCCTAAAACAGGACAGGTGTTGAGAGGCACTGGAGCATCTGAGACGTTTTGTAATGTAGACCACTTGGAGTTAGCAATGGGTGGGCAATTTCCATGGTGTCTACATTAGAGGTTTAGGAGAGAGATGCTTCTTAGGCCCTTTTCACACGAGATGCCCCCACCCATCTCCACGCAGTTTCGCTGCATGGAGATGGGTGGAGGCGCCAGTGTGAATGTCTCAGGGGATGGGTTGCGGTGCATGCATGCTCCTGCGCTCCACCCAACTCCACCATTCAACCACCCACGGAGCAATGGGCTCCAATGCCCGATGCTCCGTTGGTGGAGATGGGTGTACACCCATGGGAATGGGCACACATTTACTGCAGCCACACACCCATCTCCCCACTCACCATGGTCCATTTCAAAAGGGCCTTAGATTCTTCCAGTCCTAAGTGGTCATTCTGCCCAGGTTACTTTAATTGGCTTTGGCAGCTTGACACCTCGGCTATATCTAAGCCATTTAACAGCCACTCCTGTTGCTTTCAAGTAAGATTATAAAGTAAACTGCAGTCTCAAATGTGCTATTGCATATAGATGAGCTGGCAACCAGTTTGAACTAACACAGTGACACATAAATACCCACGGAGGCCTTGGGCTCCTTTCCATCTGATACAGGAGCTGTTGGACCAAAGAAACCTGAAGTTTCAGGGATATTGAAAATTACTGACTGGACAAGAAGCAAAGCAGCCTTTTGCCTCTACTGCAGCCTTACTTAGGTAACAAGGTAAGGGGAGAAACTCCATATTGTCTTCTTGAAGGGGATGAAACTATCCCCCTCGGTTATAACATGAACATGCTCAGTCATTTCTAGGGCATGTATGTACTGTATAGACTTTACCATTCAGATGCATCTTCTACTACTTGCTAACTTTGGCCAGACTTTAAAAAGCACTTCAATGATTTAAGACGACAAATTCCAAAGAAAGTCAGATGCTCTTGAAAATCCCACCTTGCATCCTTTTTGACAGATACCCTCCCACTCTGTTAAGACAAAAGTGCAGCTTAGTAATTAGAGTAGGTAGAAAGAAATTGGCACACCTGGGTTCCATTCCTCATTAGATCCTTGAATTGCTCTGCAAATTTGGGGAAGTCACATCCGCTGTCTATACATTATTCATAGAAGACTGATAGGTACAAGAGAACACTGTTAACTTGAAATTGTGCAATATTGCTATTTTTGCTATTTTCTGGCGCACTGGTGTTGTAGACAGGTTGCCAGGTGAGCTAGATGGGCCATTGGTGTAATCCAGTATGGCATTTCTTATGTTCCTCTTATGTTATATTGCTTAATTTTGATAAAACCAAATGGTAGGCTTGAAAAAGTAAATCTCTGTTTCCCCCGTTTTTTTTACTTTGTGCATTTAACAGAATGCCGTGAATGGTCTGTTTCGCTGGCCCCCCAAATACAGTCTCCCTGTTATACTAAGTTGCTCTATCCATTAATGAAAGGACCTTCTTAACATCTGGAGGGAGCAGAAAAAAGCATCCATTTTACAATGAACTTTAGAAGCACGATGTTCTATTTAAAAAATGATTTGCTAGAATTTTTTTTAAAAATCTGGCAAATTCAAAACGTTCCGGATGAGAGTATCCTGACAATTAATTGAGTAAATTGTTTTTAATATGTCTTGGGAATGCCTGATAAAAAAGCATAAGGAAAGTGCAAAGAACTCTTATTGGAAGATGGGTTGAAACCAAAGGAACTTTCTTTGCAGTGGCAACATGAAACTTAAAAAAGAAAAATTCTCTCTCCCTTCACCATATCACGCTAGAGAGTAATACTTTAGGGAATATCAAATTGATCGCTGCAGTTTTCAAGCAGAAGCAGATACTCGCTGTACCTCCACAGCCTCTTCGCTAATCTGCCGCATCAGAATTATGAGAGAAAAATTGGCAAGTAACTGACTTCCATCCATATTTAAAGCTTCTGCAGTGTTTTTCAATATGGATTTGCAGATGGAGGCACAGATCAGAAAGCTTTCATTTGTTCTCATTCGGGTGCCTTGCACCATTCCTTTGCTCTGCGGCTGCATCCCATGTGTCTCGACAAAACCTCTTCTGTTCCCAACAGCCAAACGTTAGCAGACACTGACTAATAAACACACAAAAAAATTAAATGATATTTTAAAACTCATGTTGAATAAATACAAACTGAAGTGTGTGAAATCTAACTGACTTAAAGACTGTTGGCATCACACTTTATCTTTCACTGTAAATAAATATTATACAAATGGACAGTACTGAGCCAATTTGAGTTTGTTTAATTAAAAAACAAAAAAAACAAAACAACAACAACCCATCCACCCCCCTTCAGGGCCCAATTTTTACTTATAGTGGGGCCCCATTACAACAAACTGACAGAATAAAATGGCCTCAGAACAAGAGTAAGTAAGGCCCTTTTTTACACAGACAGTCTAACACCAGTAAAATGGGTATACATGGTACAGGGCAACACTGCAGTCCTGCAACATGGGCCCTTATTAATTATTATTAATTACTATTATTATTATTATTAGCTTTTATATAGCGTGAGCGATGTATCTGGTGCTTACAAAGAATAAGATAGACACGGTCCCTGCTTGAGAGCTTACAATCTAAAGACAGGGGGAGGGGAGACAGGGAAGGGGGAACAGAGGGAGAGACAAGGGATGCGACATTCACGAGGATGTGAGAACTCAGGTGCACTTTCTTGACTTGGTTACAGTACATTGGGAGTTTGCAGATAACAGG
>QEPC01005433.1:4055322-4066705 GCA_003113815.1 Sphenodon punctatus | reverse complement strand
GAGGAGCCCAGTCACATGGGGCACGCCTGATGGGCGTGTACTAGGAGTTGGGAGGGGAGACTGAGCTCCGACCCCACTTGCGGCCCGAGCAACCCAGGAAACGGCACCCACCCAACCCTTTCCCTCGCACTGTGGATTATTATCGGTCACCATCGGGACCAGGATGGAATTTTTGCGGGAGCTCTAATCTGACCTAATGAGTTCCCATTTTTTGCCTTCCTCACAGTGTGGGTATTCGGCTGGATCATTGTCCCTTAGAATTGGGGTGTTGTTGTGCTGTTCTTTCATTGTCGCACTCTGCAGGGGTCCAGTACTATAGGTTAGAATAGAATAGATAGGGCATAAATAAGAGTCATCTCCTTAAGAGAAGGGGAGGCCACTTGCTGGAATGCAGGGTATGGCAAGCGGCGGGGCAGCCTCCCTGGGAGGGGCGTCAAGTGAGGGCGGTAGGGGCAAGTATGGTCCCCTGTCAGCAGGCATCTTTATCCTTACTCATGAATTGAGAGTTGTGGTCCCCCTCACCTGTGACCGGGGTCACGGAGAGGGGGAGACGTTATGAACAGTTGTGGGTGGTAATCGAGGGTACACTGGAACCACCCATGGGGTTTGTTGTTTGTGAATTTAAGATTCAAGTACTGGACCCATATCGCATTAGGCGATTACCCCCACCTGAATTATGATTATAATTGGTTGAATTAAAGACTCAGTGCGGCCGTTCAAATCCCAATCATGGTGTCTTGTCTTCCTTCGGTGTGTCGGCAAGAGGACTAAGGTAAGAATGGCATTTTCCCAGACAGAAACTTGAATACCGGAGGGGAGAAGAATAACATTCCACCCATGACAGTTGCTTGTGCCCCTTGGGCCTTTGGCAACAGGGGAAACAGCTGTGTAGACTGAATGCAAGGAATGGGCAGCAAGTTCCCAACTCCAAGAGCCACACACCAAAATCTTCATATGATGAAAAGCCACAAGACACACGTGTGACCCTTTGAAACATCTCCCAGGCTGAGCTTCTCCTACTTTGTGATTGGCTGGCAGAGCCAGTGCTCTTCAAACCTGGCTGCTGTGATTCTCATGGGACCTAGAAGAGGCCCTGGCTGAGAGCTGCCCTTAAACTGCCCAAGAGCACATTTGGCTCCGAGTCCCAAGCCACAGTTTGCCCATTCCTGGCGTATGCCTTGACCTACCCAGAGCACTGGGCTTACCGGACCACCAACTATGCTACAGTGTTAGGGCCCCCAATCTGCGATATAGTCAGCATAAGGGTTAATCAGACCCTGACTTTTAACCTTAAAATTGATTGGAATTCACATCAATAAAGTGGGGAAAGAGTACAAGATATTTTAGTAGATTCCATCATTGTTGATGTGGGTGGCCTTTATTTTCCTCTGATTATGCGATAAGTAGCTTGCAACTGTCTGCAGCAGTTTATTTTGGCCAGTTCAGACTCTTCTAATTGGAGATGCCTGTTCAATGCTTTAGCAAAGTATCCCTCCCCCTCCCCTTGCATAAGGGTTATCACAGTTGTGAAAACAGCTGAGTGATTCTGAAAGGTCTGATTCTGGATATGCAACTGGTGTATGTACATGTTGTTCCAGTGGATTTATGCCAATTTAGACCTGATAAAAATCTGCCCCAGGGATTTTCAAATCTCACCCGCATTTCCCACAGAGATACATCTCCTGCCCTATTGCTGAGAATACAATCTATTAATTATTTATTATTATTATTATTTACTATTTTATTATAAGCATTTATATATAGCGCCAGAAGTGTACCTGGCGCTTTACAGAGAATAAAATAGACACGGTTCCTGCCCGAAAGCTTACAATCTAAAGACAAGGGAAGGGGAGGCAGGGAAGGGGGAACAAGGGAGAGACAAGGGATGCAACACTCATGAGGATGTGAGAACTCAGGTACACGTTCTTGGCTTGGTTACAGTAAATGGGAGGTTGCAGATAACAGGTGGGGATAATCCTGGGTGGGGATGATTAGCAGGAGTTAGGAAGGGCAGAGAGGAAGAGGTGGGTTTTGAGGAGGGACTTGAAGGTGTGGAGGGTGGGGGCAAGGCGGACGAGGGCAGGGAGGGAGTTCCAGGCATGCGGGCAGCGAGGGAGAAGGGACGAAGGCCGTTGGGGGAGCAGGGGAGGCGTGGGAGGGTGAGGGAGGGGATGGGAGAAGAGTGAAGTGCTCGAACAGGGGTTCGGAGGGAAATCAGAGCAGAGAGGTAGGGGGGAGCGAGGTTGTGAAGGGCTTTGTAGGTGAAGACAAGGAATTTGTGCAGAATACGCTCAGGAAGGGGAAGCCAGTGGAGGGAGGAGAGGAGAGGCTGCACATGGTCAAAGCGACGGGCTAGGTGGATGATCCTGGCAGTGGAGTTTTGAACAGAGATGAGGGAAGCAAGGTGAGAGCGGGGAAGGCCAGTGAGGAGGAGGTTACAATAGTCAAGGAGTGAGATGACTAGGGTAAAGGTAAACTTTTTTTTTAATTGGGGCATCAGCCATCACTATAGCTCAACAAATACAAAACATACAAACAAAAATATACAAAATTTAAACAATACTATATAAAACAGACTAAAAACTAGATAATCCTTTTAATCTCGAAATAAAACCAGGAACAGATACATATCCCAGCTTACATCCATACACATTGCGTGTAATTGCATCGATATTGGTGGGATCCCCCCAGACATAGCAAGTACCCCTCCTTGCTGGCAGATCCCATACGTACCTTGGAGGCAAGCCAAATAAATGAAGCAACTTGAATAAGCTCATTCTGCGTAATCAGAGAAAGAAAGGTTTTATACGTTTCATGTGTAAACGAACCCATATGGGTGTCCACAAGTGGCTGAAGCCAAACTTCTCTAAGATTATCATAATGGGCACATCTACATAAGTAGTGTTCAACAGATTCCACTTCATCTAAGGAACAGGTACAGGTACAGCGACGTAGGTCGTATTTAACGCCCGCGTGCCTGCCCTCCGTCACAGCTGTCTGAAGCAGCTGGAAAAGGGCCAAGGTATAAGATCTATGCACATTATTATTAACTAATACATCCAGGTATGTCTCAAATTGGCAAGTAACCTTCAGTAACCCCAAACAGGGTGCTACTTTCCATGCATGAAGGGCCGCTGAATCCTCCTGTATAGCAATGTTCTTAAGGCGACCCCATACTTCCCTCTTTATCCCTATAACTGATTTACCCACTAGGTATTCCAAAGAAAAGCCAATATTTTTAAGAGCGAGATAGCGCAACCACGGATAAACCCTGCGCCCATCATATACAAGCTCTTCCCTAAAACATTGACACAAAAGCGTAGATTCTGGCTGTGTAACCAATCTAAGCCAGTATCTGACAACTGCCATGCTGGCTAGAGTAACAATTGAAACCAGGCCTGTTTCCACCCTTAAAACAGCGCCTGGGACATGTTTCTCCACCTGCAAAATTAAACACAGGAAAGTATTTTGGACCCCTTCAAGAGTCAGTCGCTCTGTGGTAAGGCTGGCCCTGACCATGGGGCCACATTTGGCCCTCAGGCTTGAGGTTTCTCCCACCCCTGGTTATACAGTAACATACATCTCAGTGCAGACTCATAGAAAACCAAGAAACAGAAGGGAAGAAAGGTGTATCTGAGCTCTCGCATCCTCATGAATGTTGCATCCCTTGTCCCTCCCTCTGTTCCCCCTTCCCTGTCTCCCCTCCCCTTGTCTTTAGATTGTAAACTCTCGGGCAGGGACCTTGTCTATCTTATTCTTTGTAAAGTGCCAGGTACATTGCTTGCGCTATATAAATGCTAATAATAATAATAAAAAGGGAAGACCATAAAAGTATTCCAGGAAATCCACTACAGACACCAGGAAGTACAGATATACATGATCAAATGTGCATTCTTAGGGTGATTTCAGATGTAACGGGGCCCGTTGGCCCCGTACCGAAATCACCCTAGTCATTCCCCACCGGGGTCACCCCATCACGCCGCAACAGACGTGCCGGGGGGATCCCGGCGGGGAATCTGGGAGGGGGCGGGGCCGCAAGCCGCAGCGTGCGGCCGCATGGCCCCGCCCCCTCCACGCTCCCGCCGCCCGCCCTCCGGGGAGACGGGCGGGTGGTGGGGCCAATGAGGCCGCCGCGTCAGGCCGGATTCGCCACGGCCCGGGGTCCCGCCGGTGATTCCGGGCCGTGGCACCCGACCAGACGAGACGCCGGGGTTCACCCCGGCATGGGATTGCATTCGACACGCGGCGGCCTCCAGTCCCCCCGCTTCGGCTGCTCACGTGTCGAATGCAATCCCCAGCCGTGGTAACATCTGGGGGGAAACATCCGTTTCCCCCAACAGACGTGACGCTATCACAGCCACCACGCGGAATTGAGCGTAGTTCACTGTGATATCGTCACGTCTGAAATCACCCTTAGTTTGATGATGGGCCTGGTAGAAAACCCTAAAGCCACTGACTTCCTAGCAGAAGAGTCAGTCCTCAGACTTCCGGCATGGCAAGAGAAGGATGTATTATAGAGGTGTTATAGTGGTAAGTGTGTGGTGTGACAACGTTTTGCAAGACACTAGATGGAGGACCCCTTCCTGTCACGAGCATCAGATTCTATTACAAAATGTAAATAATAAAAATAATACAAGCCAAAAGAGTTTTTGTGGTTGATGGTCCAGAAATCTTTGATTGGCTAATATCCTCACACTACATGGCGGTTTGTTTAATATTCGTATCCTCTAAGTAAACACACACATAAAAAGATCACAATAGGCAGCCAACATGCACCCTGCCAGACTGAGAATGTGCAAGTGCTTTGGAAGAGTTTTATAAAAGGGGATTTCTTTTTGCCTGAAAAGTTTCTAACATCATTGTCTTTTTCCCCCCCTTGCTTATTTCTTATTACCTTAGGAATGCCCACTCTGGTCTTCCTTGGATTTCCTGGAAGACATTATGGGGAGTATTTCCTTTGACTGTAAACCATTTTGTGCAAGGCAATCCCTGTGTTCCTGCCAGTCATAGTTTAACATTGCTTTCAGAATCTTCCAGGGTGGCCACTGAGCTTTGACGTCTACTGACTAAACAGGTGACTGCCCCAGTCTTCAGACCCCCCTGAGAAGGGAGGGAGGAGGGGCAGGTGAGGGAGAGAAGCTCTCATGCTTCATTTCCCCTCATTAAGCGGCTTGGCGGTTTCCAGCTCCATCCAGATCTGTCGTTTGTCCTTGAATGTTTTAGGAGAGCCATAATTTACTGCAGTGGTGGGAGCTCATACTCGTATATCTTATTATCTTCATATTGGGAACACCTGATGGAGCTGCTGTCTACTTGACTCAGGCAGACACATCCACAAATGCACTCGGTAAGTCATGCCGGTCATGGGGCAGCCAGGTAGATCATATAAGACTTACAGCAATCGGACACATGTATTTTTTCCCTGTAAAGTGACCACCTTCAGAGGTCATGAAAGAATTCCCCAGTCATACTGTATGAAACAGCCTGTGCCTGATCCTAAGCTGTGGGAGAGAAACAACTGGCAGGAGGGATCCAGTTAGGTTTCCTTGCACAAAAGCAAAACATGGGGAATGATTTTAAAGATAAATAAATAAATAAATAAAATAAAGACATACAGTTAAACCAGGAGTGTGGGAACCTGAGGCTCGGAGAACAAATGTGGCTCGTGACTAGTTTTTATGTGGTCCCTTTCCAGTTTCTGGATCTGGTCCCTGGAACTAGTTCTTCAAGCACTAAAAGCTGAGCTCAGGGTAAGGGATCAGAGATGTGGGCATGTACTCAAGGATAGGGGACAGATCCATGGAACAGATCCATGATCTAGACACTTCCTGAGCACACCCCTTAAACATCCCAAGCACTTGGAGCTTATACCAATTTTTAAATAGCCCCTGGGAGGAAAAAGGTTCCCCAACCCTGAGTTTAAAATAAAGTGTCCATGGGAGAGCAGAGCACATTGCGTTTCTCCTCTGTAGCAAGCAAGAACACTTCTGCAATTTTTCCCTTGACTCTCCCAGGCCACATATGTTCCTCAAAACACAATTCAGGACAGTGTCTATCAGTATGAACAGTATTTATCACAAGGCTAGGCGACTCTCTTTTCTGGTTGTTGTATCCCTTGTGGACCCATTTTGATTTTCCTTAAATGTATCTGCCATTTAGAAGGAGCTATCTGGTTGAGAAATTTCCAGACTGACAAATGTTTGCTTACTGTTGTTCTGTACCTTGTGTGGCATTTCGGCTGCCTAATCGGTTAGTTTTCCATTCCTCTCAAGCTAGAGAATAATTAATAGAGAGTACTATGCTTTTCTGGCATGAACATTTGAATGAATAAGTGTCCGTTCAACTTCTGGGGTCTGTGAACACTTTTGAATATACCAGGCAATCATTCAAATACTATTCAAACAACAGATAAACAGAAAGGATGGTCTTGTGCTGATGGCCGTGGGCTATTACTCAACAAATCTGGCTTCAACTCCTGGCTGTGTCACAGACTTGAATTCTTTCTTGTACAAGTTACTTAAGGGTAAAGTTCAATGGCATGTAGACCCCTGATTCAAAACTGTGAATGGAACCGAGGCACTAGAGTGACATTTTAGTCTTTTAACATCTGCCCCTTAATCTCTCTGTGCATCAAATGCCCATCTGAAAGGTGGCATAAGAATAATTCCTTTCCCTCACCTTTTGTGTATGTTGTTTATTTAGAGCAGAGATGGGGAACCTCTGGCCCATTGGCCAAATCTGGCCAACAGCAATATTTTATTTGGCCCCTTCCCAATTCCTGGATCTGGCCCACAGATGCAGTCCCTATCCTCAAGCACCTAAAGAGTGAGCTCATAGGAAGAAAGCGAAGATGAGGTCAAGCAATTGAGGCATGCACACAAGCACTGGGGGTGGATTTATGGCAGGGACGGGCAAACTGTGGCTTGGGAGCTGCAAGCGGCTTTTGGGCGTTTCAAGTTATTATTTATTATTATTATTAACAAACATTTATATAGCGCCAGCAGTGTACCTACCTGGCACTTTACAAAGTAATAAAATAGACAGGGTCCCTGCCCCTAGGGCTTACAATCTGAGAGACGGGAGCTGGGGGAGAGACTTAGGAAGGGGAACAGAGGGAGAGACAAGGGGTCTAACATTCATGAAGATGCGAGGTCTCAAGTGCACGTACTTGGCTTGGTTACGATGAGAATGACAGCAGGCAGGTCCATGTAGCAAGGATAAGGGTAAACCGATCGTAGGTATAGGAATAGTGGCTCAGCAGGATAAAGAGTCAGACAGAGCAGAGCGAAAGAGGTGAGTTTTAAGGAGAGATTTGAAGGTATGAAGGGAGGGGGCAAGGCGGATGTGGACAGGGAGGGAGTTCCAGGCATGGGGGGCAGCAAGTGAGAAGGGACGAAGGCGCTTAGGGGAGCAGGGAAGGCGTGGAAGGGTGAGAGAAGGGACAGAGGAGGAGCGAAGTGCACGGGCTGGAGTATGGAGGGAGATAAGTGCAGAGAGGTAGGGGGGAGCAAGGTTGTGAAGAGCTTTATAGGTGAAAACTAGGAGCTTGTGCAGGATACGTTCAGGAAGGGGAAGCCAGTGTGGCTCTTGGCCAAAACTGGTCCACAGATTCGTGTTGCCTTAATGATCTGGTGTCTTGCTTTATTGCATTCAAGTCTCTGCAGCTGAACTGCAGCTGTTTGTTGGAATCTCAGCAGCCAGGGTTACAGAGCATCAGTTCCACCAGTCAATCATGAAGCAGGAGAGGTTTGTGTGTGTGCACATACAGGTGCATCTTGTGGCTCTACGCCATGTGAAGGTTTTGATACGCGGTTCTTGTGGTTGGGAACTTTGCCCACTCCTGGTCTACGGCATAGATCCATAATCTGGACCTTCCCCATCCTGAGCACTTCCCTTAAACAGCCCCGCCCCCTACTTGTATCCAGCCTTCAGAGCCTGTACTAATTTTCAAAGTGGTCCACACAAGACAAAAAAGGTTCGTGACTTGTGATTTATATTTTCATCAGGAACTGTCTCTTGCTGCATTCAGCATGCAATGCACAGGGGCCTCAATTCTGACTGGGAATACTAGATGCTACTGAAATATAAGAAAGAATAGCAATACTCTCCTGGCATCTACAATAAACCTAGCTTGAACGCTTTGGATTGCGGAAATATCCACAAAGCAGCTTACTACTTGTCCAGTTCTAAAATGTCTTTTTTGAAAAACCATTAAATATGTTATCCTTCGTGCATGTTTTCAGTCCTTGCTAAGTATCAAGATATTCGTTGGACATGGTTATGCAAGAAATCTGTGGCATGGCAAAGAACTGAAGCCAGACCTCTTCTATTTCCAATGCAATGTTTTACCTCTAGGCTATGTTCCTTGTGATCTGCATGAAGGGGAGGAGGAAGCTGCCATAGGAAGCTGATTTTCACTACAGCTGAGAGTGTATTTTCCGCTTGTAGGGGAGCAAGGAATAAAGTTTTGCTGGAAACTAGTCTGTGCCCTTGATAATCGGTCCGGTTACTTGGGTTTGGTTTTCTAATGTAGTATTTCAAGTCAGCTGTGAAAAACGCTGGAATTTAGCATATCACGCTGCAGCATGTGAAAAGATTTTAAAGCATCTTAGAGGGCCAAAGCCATGCATGGTGGAGATCAATGGGCTCCACTAATATTCCATCAGGAATTAATTTGGCCAGATACGTTTAAATTAAAATTGTTGTGAATCATGTGGCAAAGTTATTAATGGCAATGTCTGCTATCAAGAATGCAAAGTACCTTTTTGCATCTAGTTTGTTTATATGCCTCTTCACATCAGTGACTCATGTGACGGGTCAATAATTCACCAAATGTAGCTTGAAAGCCGTCAATGTCTTGCACGTCAATTACACTTCTACAAATAATTAGAAATACAAAGATAAAGGACTGGAATGGTTACAATTTCATCGGGGGAAATAATGCATATTTAAAAATGTTTCAGACCAAACTCAACATTCCTATCTTCATGTGAGCTCTATTGTCTTCAAAGAGAATTTGGCTGGTTTATCTGAAGGCTCTTAAGAAAAAGAGATCTTGAACCTAAACAGGGATGTTTTGGGCTTCTATTGTAGTGAGCTGCATTGAACACCACCAGCTCCTTGTAAATACAAAGACCTTTGTTTCCTCAATAAGTGGAATTTTAAGAGACCAACATGATGAGAGAGGAGACAGAGGCCCTTTTGACACAAGACGCCCCCACCCATTTCCACGCAGGTTTGCTGCGCGGCGATGGGTGGAGGCGCCCGTGTGACTCCTGAGAGGGATGGATAGGGGGTGTGCGTGCGTGCTCCCGCACTACATCCCCTTAATTTAAACCCATCTCTACCCATCACCCACCCATGCAGCAATGGGCTCCAATGCCCGATGTTCCATGGGTGGACGTGGGTGTGCGCCCGTGGGAATGAGTGCACACCCACCTCCACCCACAGCGGTTGCACACCCATCCCTCCCACCCACCGTGGTCCATTTAAAAAGGGCCAGATAGAGACCTGCTATAATGCTTAATTCATTTCTATTTTTAATGTAACACACTGTTACCCTCCTACAAGGGAAGAGATGGAATTGTAAAGAATACAAAGGGGATTTTTTAGCAAGTCTTCTAGGTACAAACCACTTTATGGATCTCTCTGGAAACCACGTTAGTTTTACGCAGCCTGTAGGGCAGAGGTCCCGAACCTGTGGGTCATCTAGTGAGGTCATGCCATGATGGCCCCAAATAGTATTTGGGTGACATTGGATAGACACTTCAAGTCTTGGCTGCTCTTTGGGATCCCAGGATTATATGAAATTTGAAAATTGGATTACATGGACACATTTTTTGGGGATGCTCTAGGCCAGGCTGAGGAATCTTTTCCCTTCTGTGGGGCCACTTTGAAAGTTAATACAAGCTCCGAGGGTTGCATGGAAGGCCCTTTCCACACAGACACTCTAACACTGATAAAATGGGTGTTGCATTTTATTATGCATGTTGCAGGGCTGCAGGTGTGCTCTATGGGTGCCCTGCAACATGTATAATAAAATGTAACAACTGTTTTATCCGTGTTAGAGTGTCTGTGTGAAAAGGGCCGAAGTTGGGGGCAGGGGAGTTTAAGAGGTGCATTCAGGAAGAGGCGGATCTAGGACATAGAACTGTGCCATGGATCTATATACTGTTCTTGTGTGCATGACCGTATCTCTGTTCCTTTACCCTGAGCTCAGTCTTTTAGTGAACAGCATCCAGGGTCCAGAACTAGGAACTGGAAATGATGGGTTGCATTTGGCCCCTGGGCCTGAGGTTCCCACTCCTGCTCCACAAACCAGTGGTCATGGTTTGCAGACATGCTATGTGACTACCACTTTATGGAAGATATAGATACCCCACCAGTCTGACAATCAGGCTACGTTGGAACCAAAAAAAGTGTGTCTAAGGGATGTTTTGGTTTTCGTAGTCATGGAAGGGGGAAGTCCATGACACTACATGCCCCTGATGAAAAGTACTACAGAAACACCAACCCTTAGGGATTCCCCTTATCATTATACTCACCCAACTGGCAGCCAAGCAGCCGACTTCAGAAAAGCAAATTGACAAAACAAATTGTAGTAAGAAAAACATGGCCATTACTTATTTTCCAAGCGTACAGCAGCAACCAGGACACTTGGACTACGACAAAAGCTGCTCTGGTATGAACTGCGATGCCGACAACTGGGTGGATTGCTTCAAGGCTCCCCACTGACACTCTTAGTTGAAGTGCTGAAGCATGAAGAGAAATCTTCCTAACTACTGGTCCATGATGCTCTTATTGTTGCACCTCAATTGACTAAGCAACCGGGGCGGACTTGTACAAACAGCAGGCTGAGCTGCAGCTCATCATGCAGACGCAAGGCTGCAGGCCAGCTCACGAGAGGGAAGGAGCACTAGAAGGTTTGTTGATGGACAGTTGACAGATGAGCTCTCTCTTTGCATGGCATATTATGGGCTCATGAATTTACATGTCTGAAGGATGGGAAATTACAGCAATTTAAAGAAGAAACAAGAAGCTTTCCCCCATTGTAACCTAACCTTCTCATGCAACTATATTAGCTGGCTCTGGTGGAAAGGGTTAGAGTGACAGCCTCTGCCTGCCATCTGCTTATGCCACGGAACAGTGCAACACATTCAGAAAGAGGACACACTGCCTCCTGCTTCGGTAGGAATTATCTCACAGGCTGCAAAGAAGTGCCACACTGGGGGTGATTTCAGACATTATGGGTGCCCAGTTCACCACAGTGGATTCCCGGTGGGGGTGAACCAAACAACCACCCCCCGTGGTCAAAACAAGCCCCGAACAGATGTGACGGGACCGGGACCACGGCAGGGAATCGGGCCGGCAGATCACGGTCCGG
>QEPC01005433.1:4033951-4054333 GCA_003113815.1 Sphenodon punctatus | reverse complement strand
CACAGGAGGAAGACGGGAGGGGCAGTCCGGGGGCCCTAGAACCATGAGGTCACACAGGCACCCAAGGGGGGGGGCAGGGGCCACAGGTGGCAGCGCTGGTAGGTGAAGACAGTTCTCTGGACACAGGCGGGTCGGTGAGGCCATGCAGAGAGCCGGACCCAGGCACCGGGGAAGGCAACCACGGAGGGGAACACTGGATGTGGAGGCAGATGGGGGGGCTGGAGGAGCCCAGAGCCACAGGCAGGAGCAGCAACACCCCGGGAAGCAGGCAGGACAGCAGCATGGCAGAGACATCAGGGGGGATCAGCCAGCGGAAACCGGCCCCCGGGCAGGGATGGGAGTCAACACGGGGGCAGGCAACCGGGGGCTGGGAGGCACACCGGGACTCACAGCCAGCTGCTGGGGGCCGCGACAGGCCCAGGGGCTGGGTGCCCTGCTCGATGAACGAGGTGGGGCCAATGGATCATGCCCCGGCGGTACCCCAACAAGGACATGTGGTAGGCGATCAGGTAGTGGGCTTCAAAGGGATCCTGCATGGACAGCCCCAACTGCACATGCGAATAGGCCCACACGCCTGACAGCACCAACAGCTCCACTGCGGTCGGCTCAGACACGCAGCAGTCAGCAGCAGGGGGCCACGGAAGCTGTCCCAGCTCTAACAGTCGGTGATACACTGCCCCACGGGACCGCTGGTACCCACGGGCCCCATGAACACAGCCAAAGTAGGACACAGCCAAGGCAGGACCCCCCCTCCACAGGGCAGATTGTGTAGGCGGCCAGGCTGCACACAGACAGCGCAGACACGGTCTCAGCCGCAGACCAGGCCACATGAGAGTACCTCATCTCTGGGATGCACCCATTGGGAAGGGAACCAGCCCCAGAGTCTCCGCATGCAGCCGGCAATCACGAGCGCTCACCTCATAGCTGAAGTAGCGAAGACCAGAGCTCAGGCTCGCATAAGCACCCAACTGGCTATCCGGGCAGCGCAGGAGCAGCTGCATGGCCGGGATATGCCACAGGTCGCACAGGGACATGGTTTCGCGGAAGGTCCAGCTATGGGTGGCCCCATGGGGGCCAGGAAGTGGGAGCCCGGTGGATGCACAACCAGCCATGGTCCATCTAGACAGGGAGAATAACACCATGGACAGGGGGGCACACATACCCTCCAAGGCCGGGGGGGGGGAGTACTCCGAGGGGTCCCAAGGACAGGGCAGGTGGACACAGGCTGCAACATTGTATAGCAACAGAGCTAGGCGTGGGGTGCGGACCCGGCACAGCTGCAGGAAACAAGTGCCCAAACAGGCCGACTAATCAGGCCGGCAAGGACACGGTGTTGCAAACAGGGAGGGGTGGGGGGGGTGATGGCTGAAGGCATGCAGCTGCACAAGGAATGCACAGCCGCGTGCACCTGTGCGTGAGCTAGGCCCCATGCGAGGACAGCAGGTGCACCCAACTGCATGCCCACGGACACCAGCATCACACTGAGAGGCCTGGCCGGCAGGGGGTGGGGCCCTGGGCCACCCAGGCCATCACCAGGCCAGCATAACCATGCCCCAACCCCGGGGGCCCCCACCACCATGGAGCGGGACAGGGCAACTGCCTACTGGATGCACTTTGCACTCGCAGCTGAGTGGTACCATGACTACACCGAGCACCTGTGCCTCCTTACCGTGGAGCAGCACTTGGGCGCCCGCCTGTGGATGTCCCTGGCCTAGAAAGCTGCAAGTGCCCGCAGGGCCCACCATGGGCACAGGAGAGCCCTTGCCCGGCTCAGGGCGCAGAGGCTCTCTGGGGAAGACCAGCAGGCTGTGAGCTAGGGCCGAACCCAGGTTGGGCACCTCCAATGGGGAGGGAGATCATGCGCCAGGCAGCCCTGCTCGCTATGCCCATTGACAGGTGGATATGGGTCACTGAGTGGGCACAGGGTTGGTGGGCCAGGGCGCTGGCCCAGTGGGACGAGGCAGTCTGGAGGGCCCACTTTAGGATGGACAAGCTCACCATGCTCTGGCTCGTTGAACTCTTTACGCCCTGGCTTGAGTGACAGCACACCCCCATGAGGACCCCCATCCCCATGGTCCAGCGGGTGGCTATAGGGGTCTGGGCCCTAGCTACGCTCGACTCCTGTCGGTCTGTCTCCCAACACTTCAGGGTTGACCTGAGCACCATTGCCTGTATCCTCTGGGATGTGTGCGAGGCTGTGAAGGGCGTGCTCCTGGACAGAACTATCCAGCTGGTGGACCAGGGGGCCGTGATGGCAGGATTCGCAGCTGGAGGCTTCCCCAACTGCATGGGTGCCGTGGACGGCACCCACATTGAGATCCTCCGCCCCTCCGCAGGGGAGGCTGCAGAGTATGTGAGCAGGCACGGGTATTACTCACTGCAGCTGCAGGCGGTTGTGGATCAGTGGGGCCAGTTCATAGACATCTTCATGGAGAACTCCAGCTGCAGTCACAATGCCTGGATCATGACCATCTCCCTCTTCTATGTACAAATGTTCCGGGGGGACTTTGTTGACATGGGGATGACCTGGATCGAGGGGGTACCGATGCCCCCCTGTATCCTGGGTGACCCTGACTGTCCCCTCACCTGGTGGCTAATGAAGGTCTACCCAGTCGCATGCAACCCTGTGGAGGTGCTATACAATACCTGCCTGTGCTCCAGCAGGACCGTGGTGGAGCGAGCCTTCGGGGCCCTCAAGCAGCGCTGGAGGAGCCTCGCTGGGTAGCTAGACTACACTGTGGAGACCTCGGTCCTGGTGATCGGTGCCTGATGTGTGCTGCACAATGTGTGCGAGACCAAGGGGGCAGCCCTGGAATACCCCGAGCCCATCCGGCCCCCCGGCCCGGTGCCCCTGTATGTGAACGCTGAGAACCCGAGGGAGTACCGTTATGCCAAGCGCATCAGGGACGCCCTTGCAACTCGGCGAGGCATATCAGCTGGGAGGCTGAGGTGTGAGGGCTGTAACCACCCGGCCCAGGCCCGGGGGTTCCCTGGCCCAGCCCCTACATGGGAGGTGGTCCGGTACTCCACCACCCCACCCCTGTCACCCAGTAATGGGGACGGGAGACAATATAGTGAAACCACACTTTATTTCACCCGCGTGTACATGTGCACCCGACCCCACTCCCTTCACCCCAGCCATGCCCCACCCCTTATATTGCCCCCCACCTCCCCCTTCCCTTCCATCCCCCATGTTTCCTGGGATGCCCCCTTGAGCGCCCAGTGTTCACTACAGAGCTCTGTGAGCTCCCCTCCCCCACTGTCCATGTCCCCAGCAGTGTCCTGAGCTGCCTCCTGGGCCGGCGGGGGGGGGAACTGTTGGGGGGAGGGACCCGGGGGGGGCCCCCATAGCGGCTGCACCCTCCAGAGGGCAGGGAGGACCGGAGGCAGATGCGCAGCCCCTGCAGGGGTGGGGGCGGCTGGGGATGGGGTGGGGGTGCCGAGAGGCGTGGCATGGGGTCCTGGGCAGGCAGGGTGCCTGGAGGGGCGGCTGCCATCACATAGGCACACATGGTGCCCGCGTGCAGGAGCAAGGAGGTCCCAATATCATGGGACCTGTCCATTTTGGTGGAGTGCTCCTGCACCATCCCTGTGATGGCCTGCTCCAGCCGCCTGAATGCTTCCACCTGCCTGCTGTGTTCCTGGCGCTCCCGCCTCCACTCCATGTGCACCTTGGCCTGGAGCCGTATGTCCCATGCCTCCGCCCCCTCCAGGGACCGCTCGATGTCCGCCTCCATCCGGTCCACAGCCGCTATCATCCTCTCCCTCTGTTCCGCCAAGGTCCGGACAATATCGTCTGCCTGGTCCTCCCTCCACTGGTGGACCTGTGCCGGGTGCTCTCATATGCGCTGTGCTGGGGGCACGGGCCCTGGAGACAGTGGCTGTTGGGGTTGCCCTGTAGGGTACAGGAAGGTGTGTCGCCTGCCACCCTGGGAGCCCACCCTCGGCCCTGGGATGGGACCGGGCCTCCGGGGCCCCCAGGCGTGTCACCCTGCCCCATACCACCCACCCTCCTCGGCCCCTCCCACCACCTCCGAGTGTCCCGGGACCCCCTCCCAGTGCCCCAGTGGGCCCTCCCACCTGGACCGCGTGCCTCATCTGGTTCCTCTGCCTGCTGCCCAGGTTCTTCGGTGCCTGCCTGCTCACCCACCTGGGTCTCATGCTGGGGTGTTCCATGCCCTGTGGGTGAAGAGGGGGTGTTGTTGGTGTAGGGGTGTGTGGGTGGAAGGCCGAGCCTCGGGCCCCCTTCCCACCTTGCTGTGGGGGGATGGGGCTGGCCCCATCCCATCCATCCCCCCTTGGCCCCTGCCCCCATGTTGTTGTCCCTTATGGCCTTGTACCCCCTCTTCAGCTCCTTGGCCTTGGAGCAGCACTGTGCCATGGTGTGATGGTGCCCCGCCGCCTCCATTTCCCGCACTATGTCCTGGTAGACGTGCTCGTTCTGCTGGTTGAGCGCGAGCTACAACTGGTACTCCAGGGTCCCCCAGATCCGTATGAAGTCCTGGATTTCCTGCAGCCCCCACTGGCCCCCTCTGTGGTAGGACTTCCTCCTTCGTCTCCCCGGACCCGTTTCCGAGTCTGCGGGATGCAGGACTGTGTGTGTTATGGTTGGGTGTGGTTCTGGCCCTTCTCGCGGGCCACCCCCTTTCCCCTCTCCCTGCCAGGGGCCTGGGTTGTCTCCCTGCCAGGGGCCTGGGCTGGCCCCCTGCCCCCCCTTGGTGCCCCTGTTCCCTTCCCCTTGTTTCCCCTTACCCATTTCCGGTGTGCCTCCTCCCCCGGTCCTGCTGATGTCCCCGGGGCGTCCTGTCCCGGCTGCCGTGGGTGTTGTCCCTCTGCCTCCTCCATCCTCAGCACGACCCCCGCCTCCCCCTCCTGTGCTCCCTCCACCACTGCCACTGCCTCCTCCTCCACCACCCTCGCTCTCTCTCCCACCGCTCTCTTCCGCCTCCCTCCTCGCTCCATCCCGCCACACTTCCCTGCTGCAGTTTGCCCTTTAAATCTCCCTCCAGTGGCTGTGTTGTTGCTGGTTGCTTGGCAGCGACGTTTTGTGCTTTGTCCCCGGCTGGGGATCATTTTCTTTGGTTCCGGCCGGTGATTGCCATCCAGACGTTACTTTTTGTTGTTTCCCGGTGGGAATCTCTTTGACCACGCTTTCGGAGATTGTCTGGCGGGGTGCCCCGGAAGCGTGGTTGATTTTGACCCCATGCGGGTATTGACCGTGATGAACATCTGGCGGCCGCCAAACAGATGTTCAGGGCGCTTTGGTCCCGCCATGGGATTGACCGTGGTTCACTGTGGTTGAGTGTGATCTCGTAACGTCTGAAAATACCCTGGGGTACAAAGCCTTCTGATCTTGCACCTAGTCCATTCAGAGGACACCTGAAGTCAGAGAGAGGAAGGGCTCAGCAGGGCTGGTGTCTCTGCTAACTCTAAGTATTTCCAAAGAGGATGAGACACCTCTTTCAGGGTGGCACGGCAGCTGCACTCTAGGAATTTTCATTTTACACACTGTCTCCCAGGGAGTTCTCTCTCACATAGGCACAACTTCATGCACCATCTTGCTAGATACCTTAGACACATATTACATTCTCCCTTGGCATCATTACACTTTGAAAGTCCATCTCCTCCTTCATGTCCCATTGCGACCTCTGAGGTCACCTGGGAGCACCTTCTTGCATGTTCCATTTGCCTGTCAAATTTGCACAGCAAGGGTGTGCAGAGAAATGTTCTTGGTGACTGCCCTGCAACTTTGGAACTTCCTCTCCCTGGAGGTTTGCCTGAGTCTGAGCCTGCTCATTTTTTGAAGGCAATGTAAGACATTTTTATTTGGCCAGGTATTTGACATACAGAGCTAGGGTTTGGGAATGAGGGTTTTTAACTTGCTTTATTTTTGTATTTAGGATTTTACACCTACCCTAAGCTCTCAGGATAGGGCAGGATAATAAATGTAAGTAATCAATAATTACCACAGAATCGGAGCATCTCACAATCTTTAATGTGGTTATCCTCAGAACACTCATGTGAGGTGGAGAAGTGATGTTAGCCCCATTTTACAGATGGAGAACTGAGGCATGGCGAAACTAAATGAGCAAGAACCAGGCCTGATTTCTCAACTGCCATATAACACTCTCACCACAAAATCATCTTCCCTCTTTGCCTTTGAGTTCCAAATTGAGCCCTTGATTGATAAGTGTGTGTGTGTGTGCGCGCGCGCGCGTCCCAAACATAAGAGATGGAGACAAAGAAGTTCAGATGATATCTTTTATTGGACCAGCAACTACTGCTGGTGAGAGTATACGTGGCCCAAGGGCTTGAGCTAATAAGCAGTCTGAGCAGCAATTATGATGCTCATTAGCAGGGACCCATGTTCACAGCATTTTCCTCATCTCTGCCAGTAGGGAAAATACAATACAATGAACAGGTGTACTGGGCACTGTTAGATAAACATAGCCCCTGTCCCCCAGCTCCTTTCCTGCAAACCGCTAGTCTAAATGCCAGATTTTCTGATACCAGCACAGATGTTACAGGTGAAGCATCTCAAAAGTTGCCATTACGAATCCCATCAGGGTCAAGTTTCTCAGCTTCTCATGGAATAACAAAAACCTAGACTCCTTGTTCATAACAACAGTAAGGAAGCCAAGCACTTCCTGCTCGTCAAAAGGATAGTTTACTGAATATGATATTAGAATAAGGCATAGGAGGCCACTTTTCACCTTGGCCACAGACAGGGAACTGGGGGAAGTCATTTAATATATCCCATGCCTCAGTTTTCCATCTGTTAAATGGTTATGGTACCTCCCTGTCACATGGGCATAGGATAAAATCCATTAATGACGGCGTGGTGTTCAAATCCTATCCTGAAAGTAAAGAAAGAGATAGAAAAAAGATCTGTTCAGCTGACTCATGCTGCTCGTTAGTTGGATAGTTCATCTTGACTTCAGTGCTGGCGGAACCAATGAGGGGCCCCAGCTTCAATGGGTTTCTAAAAATGTGGATGTTTGTTCCCTAGAGAACAGGCCACAACAATAGTTCACCAATGGGTGTCACGTACACACAATTTTGAATTATTACTACTTTATATAGCAGCAGCAGTGTGCCTGGCACTGAACAGTCACAAAGTAGAAATAGGTCCCTGAACCGAGGAACTTATAATCTAGTAAGAACAAGGAAGAGGGAAATACAGGGTAAAAAGAGACACGACACTAGCACGCTTTGTCCGAACCTCACTTGCACGTGTGTGTGCAGGCGCCGCCAGATGTTGGCCTAGGATTGTCCAGGGCCGTGTTGGCGGCTAGCATGGGGTGTGACCTCGGAAAACTCCAAAGTCACAGTCGGTGCTTTGGTCCTCCTGACCAGGCCAAAGCAGGCCGTAGTGGGCTATCGTGTCTGTTTCTGGGCTAGCATACTGGCCTGGGCTGGGGCTACCATGGTGTGGGGGTTTGGGTGGGGGAAGGGTAGGAAGTACAGTCGCACTGGGTCCACAAGCTAGGCTCGCCTATTAGGAACCCTCCGGATCGACCCCCAGCCTAGAGCATCATTGGGTAGCGGAGCGCAACGCCTGAAACCTGTGTCAGTTTCCCAACCAAGCATAGAGGGCCCTGGGTCCAGGGATGGGAGGTGCCGAGATGGAGGCAGGGGGTGGTGACCGGAACCCCGGGAGGGGTCCGTATACGGGAGAGGGAAATCCCAAACACCAGCAGGAGTGTAGTAGGGCCACAGACTTCTCTCTCACACACGTACACACAGGGAATACTCACTACTCTCACGCAGCACTCGCTCACTCACTCGCTCTCCCACTCTTCCTCTCTCGTATCCGATCTCTCGCTCGCAGTCACGGGAGCACTTGTTCACATTCAGCACAGCACTAAGGGGGCAAGTCTCGCAGACTGCTAAGCACTGATCGCTGGCAAGCAAAGGCCCGTATCTGCCTTTGAAGCGATGGGCATATCCTTAAATCAGGAACTGAAAAACTTGGGAAAGGGCTGTGACACACACAAGTCTTCCATTGCCTCTTATTTAGACGTATGTTTCAGAAACACTTTTTAAAATTTTTTTTAAAGTACTGTTTTCTGTACACAGAGAAATTGTTACAAGGATCCAGGCAGCTTCATTAAACAGAGCAATGAGTCAAGCGCTTCAAAAGAGGCATAACTTTTTGGCCTTCAGCAAAATCAGGGCAGACTGCACAGAGGTTTTGAGACAATGTTTTTAATATAGGAAATTGCAGATGCACATGCAGTTTTAGGTAAAGTCTAAAAAAGACCACTTCATTATGGAAGCTTTTATGGATGAAAGAAAAGGAGCTGCAGCCACTAAAAAACAGAGGGTGTGTGCATGTGTGTGTTACTATGGGTGATTTCAGACGTGACGGGGTGCTAGTCGCCCTGGCACGGAATCACCGTAGGGATTCCCCACCGGGATCACACCGGCACGTCCAACAGACGTGCCTGCTGATCCCAGTGGGGAATTGGGGAGGGGGCGGGGCCGCACAGCGCAACATGTGGCCGCGCGGTCCTGCCCCCCCCACTCTCCCTCACTGCCCGCCCTCTGGGGAGACGGGCAGGCGCCACAGCCAATGCAGCCGCAGCGCCTGCCCAAATTGACCACGATCCGGAATCCCGCCAGATGGGATGGGCCCCTTCATCATGGTGGGGAATCACATTCGCCACACGATCGGGGCCGGCCCCGCCGGTTCCGCCGATCACGTGGTGAATGTGATTCCCTGCCGTGATTGATGGGGGTGAGCATCTGGGGGGGGGGGAAACTTCCGTTCCCCCTTCAGACGTGAAGAGACCTTTCTCACCCGGTGGGAATCCACCGTGGTTGAGCGTGATCTCGTCACGTCTGAAAATACCCTATGTCTCAGGAATGTGATGGTTTAGTTCACAATTATTTACACCAGGGGTGGGGAACCTTTTCCCTCCTGGGGGTCACTTTGAAAGCTTGCACAAGCTCCAAGGGCCGCAGAGAACGTGGGACGGGGTTGCTTAAGGGATGCACTCAAGGAAAGGAGGACCCAGATCATGGATCTGTGCCATGGAACTGTCCCCTCTCCTTGTCTGCATGGACCTCATCTCTGCTCGCTTCCCTTGAGCTCAGTTTTTCAGTGATTGGAGGTAAAAACTGGAACCAAGGGCCAAATCCAGGAAGTGGAATGGGGCCACATAAAAAACTTGCTGTGGGTCACATTTGGCCCCCAGGCCTGAGGTTCCCCACCCCTGATCTACACGAATAGTTTATAGTTGAAAAATTACCCTTTACACTTACAGTAAGAAATAAATGGAGGCCATGAGCCAGAGGTTCCCAGAGTACAAGTTGGAGGCCATTTTGTCTCCAAAGGGGATTGCAATTGCAAGTGCTAGCTGATATATTTTGCATGTCTTTATTGCTGGCTGGGGTACAAATATATTTGTATCTCAAAATGGGCTCAGTGGGCAAAATGTTTGGGTACCACAACTTAGAGGTCTTCCCAGATATTTATGCTCTTTCTGGTGGAAACTGGAACTCACTCAGACTTGGTTATGGGCAGTGGTTTATCAATCAGTAGTTACAAAAGGTTAAAAAAAAAATTAAGTAAAAAGCAAAAGGAGATCAGTGATTGTGCAATAGTGTAAAAGAGAATCAGGACTTTGGGGTCTTTCAGACGGTCAGTTTTTTTTAAATTAAATCATAATTAGAATGTATCATGCACATCTGAAGTCGCTAATGCGAATTATTGTGGTCAATATCGCACTAAAGAAATCCGAATATCAAAGCTACTCAAACCTCCCTTTTTGGTGTCCGGTTTCAATAAATCCGCACTTTACAGCAGTGTGAAAGCAACATCGTAGTGGTTTTAACTGGTGCGAAATATTTTCTGCATGTGACTGCAACCGTGCTTCCAAGTGTGCTGTTTTACTCCTGCCCCTACCGGAAGCAGTGAGACTAGCTGGGGCCCCGCACTTGCCTCGTTGGGGGCAGGTTGCAGCCAGCTTCTCCCCCCAAAAGTTCTTCTGCCTCCCCTCCATGCTTTCCATCCCCTTCCATCATCTGCCTCCGCTTCTGCCTCCTAGTAGCGCTGCAGCAGTAGCAGTAGCAGCAGCAGGACACCGGACTGTGAGATAAAGCAGAAGGTTGCTGCCTTGTAAACAACATTCTTTGAGTTGGCTTCGAACAATCTCACAACTGGGTTGTGCATGTTCACCCTATTCAAATAATAGACCACATGATGGTCTCAAGCTTCTCTAGTATAAAAAGCACTCTACCCTTCAGAATGACCGTTCCTTCCAACCCTCTCTAGACATACAAGGAAAAAAAATCCATGCGGGCTGGAAGGTTGTGTGTTGTGAGAATGTTGAGAGCCATCTCAAAGAATGTTGTTTATAAGGCAGCAACCTTCTGGCTCCCCACAGGCCACTTCCTGTCATTGAACCTCACTGAGCAGCCGGGTAAGCGCGCACTACAAGAAGGTCTGAATACGTTATTTTGCTGTAGTTAAAAGCGGTATGGCATGCATGGGAATGCAACAGGACTTGTTAACAGTGAACTATTGAGAACCGAATTTTTTAAAATCAAGATAATTGCTGCACGTGTGAATTTGCCCTTTCTCTGAGAGAGGCAGGGCCAGAATGACACATCTGCAACTGAAAATTGCTGAAAAGTGCTAGGCAAGATCCTGACCCTATGTAAGACAGGCAAGGCATAGTTCTTCAGGAAGAAATCCACAGGGAGATCATGAAAGGAAAGGACTGCTGCAGTTACTGTCTCACATCAACATTGAGGTATTTAATTCACGGCTTTAAAAGAATGCGCTACTGCGCAAAATATCACGTCTAAATCCCACATGCAGCATATTTACACGCAGCATGATTCTATGCAGCGTGTTTGCCGTGCATGTCTAAAAGCAGCCAATGTCTTTGGTGAAAGCAACCCATGAACCACAGGAAGCGCATAGTAACTAACCACTATAAGATCAAGGCATCAGCTGTGAGCTGGTAGTTAAGGAAGAAGAGATAAAAAGTAATGTGGTAAATAAGAATAGCAATTAAAAAAGAAAAATCTGCAAAAATCTTGGCAAGAGCTCTTATGAAGATATCAGGGGTTTAGATGCAACTCATATATGCAACTAAAAATTAAGAAACATGGTATTTATAACAGCTATGCAGACTCAGACTTTGAATTCTGGACACTGTTGTTTTCAGACATGATGCTAACCCCAGTTTAACCACACTTGAACATTTCTTATACATATTGCAGGGCTGTATTGGTGCCCTATGCAGCCCTGCAACATGCATAAGAAATGTTTAAGTGTGGTTAAACTGGGATTAGCATCATGTCTGAAAACACCCTTTAAATCCCTATGGATTCTGTTGTCTAAAGAGGCAAGCAGACATTTGTGTGAGCACAACCCAAAGGAACTACACGAGACACGTTAGCTTGGGTTAAGGCCTTGACTGCAACTTTTATTATTATGGAAGATAGCCCAATACTGGGCACCCCTGTGATTATAGCAGTAAGGAACCATGCACCCGAAAACCAGGTGGGGGGCTGGGCTAGTCCCACCAGTGCCCCCGGCACCTAGGTGACCCAGCAGACTCTTGGTGTCACCTGTCACCCCACCTCAGCCAGTCGTACACAGCCTTGAAATGGGTTCCATCCTGACATCCCTGCCTCTGCTCCACCCCACATCAGGCAATTGGGGATCAGCCATATCTCCCCCTGCTCTTAAGGAGCTCTGTCCGGGCATAGTTACTATGCTGGTATCCACCACAAAAAAGGGGGAAGCAGCAGGGTTCATGTTCTGTTTATGTTCTGTTTATGTTCTGCTCAGTAGTGCAGGCTGCCAGAGAGGCTTGCAAACAGACATTGGCCTCTGTAGGAGATGTTCCTTGGTTCATTATTTTACTCGCGTCTTAATGCAAAATAAAGGTGATATTTGCTTGCCCTTTACCAAGGAAGAAAAAATAACAGCGTATATTTATATAATATCTTTGCACCAGAAAGCTCTCTAAACACTTTACAATCTATAATTACAGAGAAGGGTCCTTTCCCTCGCTACTGGGGTGAAGGTTGGCAGCTGCTTACCAGTGCACAGCAGCATAAATGCTACTTAGGAATAAAAAAACCAAAAACATGTTGCATCAGCTAAGTACCATACAAACAACAGTGCATTCTCACAGGACTCCTACAAGTAGCTAAGTTGCTATTATTTTTCATATTTTAGAGAGCAGGAAATTGGGATGGAAAGGTGTTGCAGTTATCTCACAAACACATGCTGAGTGAGGATTAAAACTCCAGAGTTACCAGCTCCTGCCCCTATGCTCAATCCACTAGCGCCCACTGCTTCTCCAACGGTTTAAAGTACAAGGGAATACGAGAGCTGAATTCAGCTAAAATCACAGAGGGAGTTTTAAGGAGGCAGGATGTAATTACAGTAAAACCATCCATATCTGGACACCTTGGAGGAAATGTTAAAGGATAACTGGTTAAAGGATAGGAAGCAATGAGTAGGACTGAATGGTCAGTTTTCACAATGGAGAGATGTAAAAAGTGGTGTGCCCCAGGGATCTGTATTGGGACCGGTGCTGTTTAATGTATTCATTAATGAACTGGAAAAGGGCGTTAAGAGTGAGGTGATCAAATCTGCAGATGACACCATGTTATTCTAGGTAGTTAAAACATGAGCAGACTGTGAAGAACTGCAACAGGATCCTACGAAACTGGGTGCCTGGGTATCTAAATGGCAGATGAAATTTTATATGGACAAGTGCAAAGTGATGCCCATAGGGAAAAATAACCCAAACTATGAGCACATTCCCACATCCAGGAGATAAGCGCTTTTTTCTTTCCCCCACATATTAGAACGATGTGGGAAAGACTCCATGCACTTATTTAGCAGTTCTCCCATTTGTTTTTCCAGTGCATTTGAGAGCAACCAAAACCTACCTTTAAAACCGCACGTTTGAAATGACCCACATAAATCCTGTGGTAGGAATGTCACTCCAGTGCATATTTTGGGTTCAATGGCTGGCTGGAAGGCTTGCTCGGAGAGGCGGTGGGGAGCAGACAGAGCAAAGCCAACATGAAACTGACATGATACTGACTAGCGCTTCCTCTTGCAGCTGCTTCTTTATTTAATCCAAAGCCGACATGAAACTGACTAGCGCTTCCTCTTGCAGCGGCTTCTTTATTCAATCCAAAGCCGACATGAAACTGACTAGAGCTTCCTCTTGCAGCGGCTTCTTTATTCAATCCAAAGCCGACATGAAACTGACTAGCGCTTCCTCTTGCAGCAGCTTCTTTATTCAATCCAAAGCCGACATGAAACTGACTAGAGCTTCCTCTTGCAGCGGCTTCTTTATTCAATCCAAAGCCGACATGAAACTGACTAGCGCTTCCTCTTGCAGCAGCTTCTTTATTCAATCCAAAGCCGACATGAAACTGACTAGCGCTTCCTCTTGCAGCGGCTTCTTTATTCAATCCAAAGCCGACATGAAACTGACTAGCGCTTCCTCTTGCAGCGGCTTCTTTATTCAATCCAAAGCCGACATGAAACTGACTAGCGCTTCCTCTTGCAGCGGCTTCTTTATTCAATCCAAAGCCGACATGAAACTGACTAGCGCTTCCTCTTGCAGCGGCTTCTTTATTCAATCCAAAGCCGACATGAAACTGACTAGCGCTTCCTCTTGCAGCGGCTTCTTTATTCAATCCAAAGCCGACATGAAACTGACTAGAGCTTCCTCTTGCAGCGGCTTCTTTATTCAATCCAAAGCCGACATGAAACTGACTAGCGCTTCCTCTTGCAGCAGCTTCTTTATTCAATCCAAAGCCGACATGAAACTGACTAGCGCTTCCTCTTGCAGCGGCTTCTCTCTTCAATCCAAAGCCGACATGAAACTGACTAGAGCTTCCTCTTGCAGCGGCTTCTTTATTCAATCCAAAGCCGACATGAAACTGACTAGCGCTTCCTCTTGCAGCAGCTTCTCTCTATTTAATCCATGGGAGGGGAGTCCTGAATATCACAGATGGCGGTTGGGACTGTCAAAGTTGCTAGTTCTGGGTGTGAGAGGGGACCGGGGTGCGGGGGGGAATTAATTAGTAGGCAATCGGCTGTTTGCAATTCATCTGCACCTGTCCCTTCTCCACCCCGGAGGGGTGCTCCCCTGTGGTGGGAATTGTGGCTTGTGCTCCCCTGGGGTGGGATTTGTGGGTATACCAGAATTGTGTGAATGTCAAAGGCGCATTCTGTAAAATTGCGTAAATGTGCAAAAAAATTGATGGTGTGATGGAGTTTATTTAAGCGCATTTGAAATTGACTGCATTTAGAAAAACCAGCATTTTTGTGTATGTGTGAATGTGCTCTATGAGTAGTACACAATGCTGGGTACTAAGCTAGGAGTTACCACTCAGGAAAAGGATCTGGGAGTGATTTTGGACAATACACTGAAATGCTCAGCCCAGTGTGCAGCAGCAGTCAAAAAAGCAAACAGAATGTTAGGAGTTATTTGCAAATGGATAGAGAATAAAACTGAGGGTGTCATAATGTCTCTATACAAATCAATGGTGTGACCGCACCTGGAATATTGTGTGCAGTTCTGGTCACCCCAGCTCAAAAAAGACGTAGCTGAACTAGAAAAGGTATAGAGTAGGGCAACGAGAATGATAAAGGGTATGGAACGGCTTCGTACAAAGAGAGGCTTGACAAGCTGGGTCTCTTCAGCTTAGAGAGGAGAAGACTGAGAGGGGACATGATAGAGGTTTATAAAATCTTGAGTGGTGTGGAACGAGTAGATAGGGAACGGTTATTTACCCTCTCAAATAGTACTAGAACTAGGGGACACTCCATGAAACTAGCTGCCGGCAGATTTAAAACAAATAAAAGGAAGTACTTTTTCACTCAACGCATAATTAACTTATGGAATTTGTTGCCAGAGGACGTTGTCAAGGCCAGTAGTATAGCTGGGTTTAAAAAAGGACTGGATAAGTTCTTGGAGAGTAGGTCCATTAATGGCTATTAACCAAGTAGCTTACGGGATGAACTTCTTACTGTCGGGAGCTGGGAGTGAACAACGGGGAATGGATTTCTCATTGTGACTGTTGGTTCTTCTCCCATGCGATCGAGATTGACCACTGTCGGAGGACAGGATGCTGGACTTGATGGACCATTGGTCTGACTCAGTATGGCACTTCTTATGTTCTTAAATGTATTTTGCACAGATAACAGAGGTGTTCCGAGCTGGGAGGGCCATAAAGCATGTCACAAACAAAATAGGTTCTGTGCATGGGAAGTCTGGGTAAGGGAGGTTCACCCCCAGAGACTTATGAAACTGGAGCAGCCAGTTCCAGAATGCTCTGGAGGATATACCTTCCAACCTTGATGCCAATTGCTCAATTACCTCATTTTTCTCTGGAACACCTTGCTGGCCGAGGCCATTGACCGGACAGCCCCAGGCGTCCACTCCCCGAGCATAGGCGACAAAGGGCCCGTCGTTTATGGAGGAACTGCATCTGTTGAAGCAAGAGGGGAGATAGTTGGAGTGATGGTGGTGCCACACTCATACTGAAGCCGACTGGTTGCAGCATAGAGCGACATTAAAGGCTTTTGTCGTGGCTATGTGGGCAGCAAAGAGGAGCTTCTTTGCTACCATCGTAGCATTTGCAAAGTCGCATCCAGCTGAGCTTTTCCAGGTGGCAAAGGGGCTGGTCAGTCCAGCCTCTCTCCGCCTGGAACTGGAATCTTCCAGTGTGACATGTTTTCAACTATTTTGCAGATAAAATCGCTCATATCCACCACGATTTTGACACTGCGCTTGTGGCAGTGGAAATACCTGAGGTTATGAATGCCCTGCCTGGTCTGGTTTTGTAGGATCGGTTTCAGCAGGTAATGCCCACTGATGCGGTGGAGATGCTGGGGGCTGTTAGGGCCACAACTTGTGAACTTGATCTTTGCCCATCCTGGCTGGTGAAAGCCAGCCAGGAGACATTGGGGCCATTGCTGGCGGGGGTTGTCAATGCCTCCCTTGAGGAGGGCAGGGTTGTGGGGTGCCTGAAGCAGGATGTGGTGTGGCCCTTGGTCAAGAAGACATCTCTTGACATTGACATCCTTGCCAGTTATCAGCCAGTCTTTAGCCTTCCCATTTTAGAGAAGGTTATTGAACGGGCAGTGGCCCAGAAGCTCCTGGGGCATCTGGGCTGCATCAGCTTCCTTGATCCCTCACAATCTGGCTTTTGTCCGGGCTATGGCACTTAGACTGTGCTTGAGGCCTTTGTTGACTATCTGCGATGGGAGTTAGATCAAGGTCAATTTACTCTGCTGATTTTGTTAGATCTTTCAGTGGCCTTTAACACGGTTGATCATGAGATGTTGGTGACCTACCTGTGGGACTGTGCTGGGGTGGGCGGGACTGTTCTTGAATGGTTCTGCTCTTTCCTGACTGGAAGAACTCAGCGTGTGGTACTTGGGGATTTTACATCATCCCCCCCAGGGCCTCATGGGTGGAGTTCTGCAGCAATCTATTTTGTCCCCTCTCCATTTCAACGTGTATATGAAACCGCTGGGCGAGATCGTGAGAGGTTTTGAGGTGCAATGTCATCAATATGCTGATGACACCCAGCTCTGCCTCTTGTTTTCATCTGATCCAGGTCCGGCAGTCTTGGTGTTTGCTTGGTGTCTGGCTGCGGTGGGGGATTGGATGAGAACAAGCGATCTGAAGCTGAATCCCAACAAGATGGAGATGATGTTGGTGGGAAGAGGCGAGGGAGCGGAAGTCCCTATCACTGATGGAGTGTGTCCCTCATGTTTGGCATCTGGGAGTCCTCCTTGACTCGCAGCTCCGCTTGGATGCCCAGGTGGTGGCTGTGGCGAGGAATGCATTTAGTGAACTACATCTGGTCCATCATCTTTGGCCTTATATCTCAGACTCTGATCTTGCCACCATCATCCATGCATTCATCACCTCGAGATTAGACTACTGCAATGCACTTTATGTGGAGCTGCCCCTGGTGATGACCTGGAGACTGCAGCTGGTGCAGAATGTAGCGGCTCATCTCCTGATGGAAATGGACTGCCGGGAGCACATAACATCTGTGCTCTGCTCTCTGCACTGGCTGCCTACAGTCTTCCAGGCCCTATTCAAGGTGTTGATTATTACCTTTAAAGCCTTATATAGCTTGGGCCCCTCCTACCTGCGGGACTGCCTCATCCCTCGTGTCCTGGACCGGCCCCTGTGGTCGGCTGGGGGCGCCTTCTTGGTGGTCCCCCAGGTATCGTGGGTGGCTACCTTCAACAAGGTATTCTCGGTGGCTGCATCGCGGCTATGAAATTCCCTCCCAGTGGAGAGTCACCTCGCTCTGGATCTCCCCTCCTTCCATAGACAATGTAAGACCTGGCTGTTTTGCCAGGTGAGGGGGACAGGTAGTAGGTGGGGGGGTTTCTTTTAGGGGGAGGAAGGGTTTTGGGCCTCAGTTGTTGTATAGTTTTAATTGATGTTTTAATATTGTTTTATTTTTGTATTCTGTTTTTAATATATAGTGTACTCCACCCCGAGCTGCTGTTGGGCAGGAGGAGGAGGAGGAGGCGGGCTATAAATAAATAAAATAATTAATTAATAATTAATAATTAATGAACTCAAAGTTAGCCACTATAGCAAATGTCTACTCTTGTGAAAAGTGCCATTTAATGAATCAGACAAATCAGAACCACAAATCAGAACCAAAACCTATCAAGTGAGAGCTAAGGACTGCAAGAGGACTGTATCCTATAAAAGCACATGGGGATATTATGGAGGGAAAGGTATTGGATATCGAATCACCAATGTATGCTCATCTTGCACATTCTGGCAGGACCACAGCTTTGGGGTGGAGGTGGGAAGTCAGTACATTGTCACTGTGCTGAAAAAAACACTGGGGTTGGGCAGCTGTGTCATTGAGCCCCCCCACCAGTTTTCTCTCCACCCTTGGGTTCTCTTTAGGAAGCCCTTTCAGTGCGCCAGTGACATTGCAGTCTGACTGAGATGTGACTTTGGGTCCATTCTGTGGACCCAAGTTCAAGGTTAATAATTCACTTCTAAGACATTTCACGGAAAGGAGAGAGAAAGAGAGAGAAACAGTGGCTCATGTGATTCCTAGTTTGTCCATTTCCTTTCTGTCTTTAATCATTAACATTTTATGGGGGGGGGGTGTAGCAACATCCCACCCCCCTTGCTCTATGGGTCTCGAGTTATGTGCAGTGTAGATTCTGCTCTCAATGAGACACGCGTGACTCCTTTCATTTCAGCATCTCCCCCTCACGTCTGTCCTCCCTCCTCTTTCAGCTTGACCATGCTGTCTGACTCTGGGGGAAGATTCCTTGATGTGTACTCGGAAGTGAGTGGTTACTATAATGCGTGTTTTCAGATGGACAAGGAGTGGACCAAAGCCCCGGAACAGGCATGTGGTTGACCCAAACCGGAACTGCATGTACCCACAGGTTTGCCTGCCTTCAGATAGACAGACAGACAGACAGCCCAGCGTGTGGGTGAACCGAGTGCGCAGGCAGCCAACACACTTTCCCTCTGCCTTGGGTATACCCTGGCTTGGGAACACACAGACAAGCTAGCCAACCCTGCGGCTTGCTCTGGTAACCATGGCAATGGTACATGGTGGCAACAGCCGCTCTGGCCATTTGATCTGCTGGCATCTATGATCCGGGGGCAGGACTGTGTTTGGCTAGGGCTCATAGGCCCATTTAGACTGACAGGGGTTCTGCATTCTCGAGCGAGAATTCTCGGTGGTAGGGCCGCGGCTGTGGAACTCCCTTCCGGAGGAAGCTCGCCTGGCCCCAAGCCTTTTGACATTTCGGCGGAACTGTAAGACCTGGCTGTTTGCCCAGGCCTTTGGGAGGGAGGGTGGGGGTGATTTTAATCCCCCGCCCATTTATCTATTTCATTATTGTTTTCTAGCCCTGTTTTATTGATGTATTTTATATTTATATTTTAAGTAATTTTAATTGTTTTTATTACTGTTGTCAGCCACCCCAAGCTGCATTGCAGGAGGGGGCGGGATACAAATTTGTAAAATAAATAAAAAATAAATAAATAAAATTTGTCTGCTGGCCAGCTACCTCAGTGAGGTGTGCTCTAGGATCTTCTGGAGTGCTGCCTGTAGGGCTACCTCGGAGCAGCCACAGCCTTGTCCGCTTTGCACATCTAGCCATCACTCTTCAAGTGGACAGGTCAGTCCCGGGGTGAAGTGGAGCTGCTGTCCATCTGTTTACACCAAATGCATCACTGACAGCACATTAGAGATGCATTGATGCATCATAGGCCCATCATATAGGCAGGATAGTGGCACATAGCTGTTATGAGGTCTAAACAGGACCCCACAGCAACTACAAGCAACTTTCCCAGGATGCACCTTGCCATGGAGGCAGGAGAAAGGCAGCGGTCCCTTCACTGCTCTTCCCACCACTGCCCGTTGCGTCTCAGGACCAAGAGCCGTGTGAAAAATGAAGGCTGGTCTGAGCCCTGGGATCTGTCTTTCCGTCGTTGCTTCTGCAGCTGCTGCCTTTTGTCCTGCTGAGAAGTGGCGACAGGGAAGCAGGTCCCAGCCTGCCTCCCTACCCACCAATGTTTGCAACAGGAGAATGGGGGCAGCTGTAGAAGGGGCAGCTTGGAGGCCAGTCCCGGGGCCGGTACCTGCCTCCCTGTCATTGCTTCTCATGTTGTCCCCTGACCCAGAGAGCACAGGGCAGTGTCTGTAGGACTAGTGCTGGTCCCTCCACCGCTTCTCCTTCCTCTCCTGCTTTCTCGGACCGATACGTCCCCGCTACCACACACCAGCTCATGCCACTGTGTATCTTCAAGCTGTTATATGTAAATATCGCCACACAACCAGCCACGTGCCCAGGATTGCCTGGGTTGGAATCCTGAACACGTTGCTTATGTAATGTGTAAAACCCACCCAATTCTGTCCCTTCTCTTCTGCGTCTAGCCCGTAAGGGACACACAATTCATGGACTCTAGCTCTACCAGAGCTATGCACCAGAAATTAACCTGAGCCCCTTTTTAAATAATAAAATAAAATAATAATAATAATAATAAACTAATTAATCAGTAAAGCATGGATGGCTTCTAAAGCAATAAGGATATAATCAAGGAAGGATGTTAACATTGGGTATTTTCAGACGTTACGAGATCACAGTGAACCACGGTGAATACCCACCTGTGGTCACTGTGTCCCGAACGTCTGTTTGGCGGCCGCCAGATGTTCGCCACAGTCAATACCCGCAAGGGGTCAATTTGAACCACACTTCCCGGGCTAGCCGGGGGAATGTCCCGGGAAGCGTGGTCAAAAAGATCCCCAGCGGGGACCAAAAAAAAGTAACGTCTGGCCGGTTGCCACGGCCCGGGATCCCCGGCGGGATCC
>QEPC01005433.1:4004070-4030661 GCA_003113815.1 Sphenodon punctatus | reverse complement strand
GGGTGTTTTCAGACGTGACGAGATCACAGTGAACCACGCTGAATACCTACATGTGGTCACTGTGCCCTGCACGTCTGTTCGGCGGCCGCCAGATGTTCGCCACACTGAATACCCACATGGTGTCAATTTCAACCACGCTTCCCGGGCTCCCGGCGTGAAAATCGGCTGAAGCGTGGTGAAAGTGATTCCAGGCGAGCATAAAAAAAAAGTAACGTCTGGTCGGCTATCACGGCCCGGAATCCCCGGCAGGATTCCGGGCCGTGGTGAACTCGGCCAGACGCTGTGGCGGCATTGGCCTCACCGCCCGCCCGTCTCCCCAGAGGGCGGGCGGCGACGGAGCATGGAGGGGGTGGGGCTGTGTGGCCGCACGTTGTGCTGCGTGGCCCCGCCCCCTCCCTGATTCCCCGCTAGGATCCCCGGCACGTCTGTTTGCCCTGCCTGGGTGATCCTGGCAGGGAATCTCTGGGTTGTTTTCGGGACGGGGCGAAGCTGCGGTGTGTGTGGACTCGGAGGGTCACATTGGAAGGGGCGCACCGTGCGGCTTGCTGCACCAGTGGGGTGTGTGCGTTCTTGCAGTGCACCTCATGTAGACGCAGTTTGCGCGGGCCACAGCATTGCAACCATATGTATAAGTACAGTGCCTACAACAATGTAGCCGTGATCTCAGTTCAGAATTTTAGTGCTACTCTAATACCAATAATTATGTGGAGAAAGTCTGGAAGGAAACTGACAATTGTTTCTTTTTAAAAGACACCTTCTGTTGCTCCTTTGATTGCTCACAGAAGATATATTCCTCATTTTGAAATAATTTCCGTTCAAATGAGGAAAATATTTTGTACCTCTATTGACTTTTGTTCAAAGATCTCAACATAATACCTTACATACACAGATGAATGAAACAAGACCCCAGTGCAAGGCAGACAAGTATGAAAACTCCCACTGTCACACATGGAAATTAAGTGACCTGCCTGAGGGAATACAGTTAGTCAGTGGTGAAGCTGGATTTAGAACCCAGGTGTCCTAGTTTCTAGTCCCTTGCTCTGACCACTGAATAACACTGTCCTTGATAACAGAATAATAGGTTAGTAGTAGCTAAAGTTGGAAGAGAGTGGCAGATGAATATAATTATTAGAGACCTGTTGTAAGAATAATGATTTATATTTATAATAATTGAATTCTGGAGGATTTCAAAATGTATTGTATACTATCATACTAATATAATAAAATAATTATGAAGCCACGCTAGTGGTTCCATTAGTTAAGGCGGAGCTAACGTTCTGTATTGAGAGTTCCATTGACTTCAATGGAGTTCTCTGGGGCAAATTCCTCTGGCTTGCAACCCTGAAGTTGATGGGGTTTTCTCTGTGAGCATACACTTATAGTCACAGATGGCTGCATAGGACAAACATTGAGTATGCTAAGCAGGTGCTTTGGTCCAATTAATAATAATATTTTTTATTTCCATAGCGTACATACACCCTGCCAAAATGGTGCTCAGACAATGTAATGGTGTTACAACATAACAACGAAACAATATAAAATCAATTTAAAATACAAATTCATTTTAAAACAATTTAAAAGGGGAAGTAAAGAGAGAGGAGAAAACACATTCAGGGGAACCTGAGGTAGAACCTGAAAGCACCTACAGAAGAAATAAGTCTTCAGGTGCTTTTTAAAGGTAAGGAGGGAGACACTGAGATGGACATCTGGAGGGAGAGAATTTCACACTGAGGGGCACGCCACATAAAAGGCCTGATCGCCCACCTACTTAAGGAGTGATGGCAGGATCCTTAAACAGTGGGTGGTTTTCGAGCACAAAACCATCAGCACCAAGCTCCAGGAGCAGGTCTCGAATGCAGCCAGGGCCTATACTATAATTATATATAATTGTGTGTGTGTGTGTGTGTGTATGTACGTAAAAGAATGTACCACTGGATACTATTATACTTCAAGATCATATAATACACTATAGTAAATATATATTGTACTATATATAATTATATTATATTAATTAATATTATATTATTTATAACACACACAGAGACACGTATATCAGATTCTGTCCACCTGAATACAGCCGCCTCTGCAATGGACGTTGGCAGCTGTTTCACAGTTAATGGCAGCATTACTCTGCACTGCAGTGTATTCACAAACCTGGGAAGGAGAGTGGCTGTATCCATTTAGAACTTTGTGAGGAATTTAAGCAGGGAGAATGTAATCACCTGAGCTGGGATTCAGCCTGTACTCTGGGATTAGCACACTGAGCCGGATTGGAGGATCAAATTTCCCAGAAGGAACTGGCCTGTCACTTGGTGCTAAAAAGGTAAACTCTTTGAATGCCACTCCATCGATGGTGCTGGGAGGTTTTATTTATATTTATGTATCTATTTATTTATAATTATATTTGTATGCCACCCCCTCCTGCTACAAACATCTCGGGGTGGCTAACAATATTTTAAAACATATAATAAAATCCATTAAAATTGACATTTTTAACCCCACATTAAAATAGCCCAACACTAAAACAATAAAACCCCACCCTAGCCCAACTCACCTATCCCATCTCCCTGGGCAAAGGCCTGGCAGAACAGCCATGTCTTACACTGTCTATGGAAAAAGAGGAGGTCAACGGCCAGGCGGACCTCCAACAGAAGGGAGTTCCACAGCCGTGGTGCGGCCACCGAGAATGCTCGCCTCATGGTCAATACCTGGGAAACCCGGGGAACCTCAAGGAGGGCACCCCCAACTCCCAGACCTGCCAGGGTCCAGATCAGATGAACCTGGTGGGTTCCCCGGTCTGCCCACATGGAGACACCCCCCCCACACACACACCATAGAGTTGCGGGTAGAGTGTCCGCAATGCAATGGTGTTGCCTGGGACAATGGCTCGCTGGAAGCAGAGCAGCAGTGTGGACCTGCACATTAGTGCTCCAGGTTTGGCCGACCCGCTTCATTGGCGGTGATCTGGGATGTTCCAAAGCACTGCCAACAGGACTGCCCTGGGACAGATGCAGCCTGCTCTGCCTGCACATCTGGTGGGGCACCTTTAGACGGATGGGCCACCCGGAGGTGAAGTGTGCTGGCAGAGCCGGCACCGAGGCAATCCATACATCTAAAATCACCCATTATCCTTAAAAAGAACTCAACATAACTAGAATATTGCTGCTGCTGACAATATGGAATGCTAGAAAGCATGCTACCATGTCCATAGGGCATGTCCGGAAGAACTATTAGAACAGAAAACATAACAGCTTTCCAAAACATTCCACATCCATCTCTTCCCCATGCTGGTGGTGGGGAAAAGGTAGCTGACATGAGGATGCCCTCGCCTCCATCGGGCCCCTGCATGTTGACAGGTTCTGGGTGGAGATAGTGGGCCAGGTAAAGAACTTGCACATAATTTTTGACCATGCTTTGTCCATGAAAACTCAGGTATCAGTTTGGAGATGTTTCTGCACAAGCTATGTCCTTATTTATCCCAGGCTGACCTTGCCACACAGTGACCCATGCCCTGGTGACCATGAGGCTTGATTTCTGTAACTCCCTCTTCTGTGGGCTGCCAGTGGTGCTCACCCATCGCTAGTAGCTTGTTTAGAATTCAGCAGCGCGGCTGCTTACTGGTTTGAGCAGCCGTGATCATATTGCACCTGCCTTGCATTCTCTGCACTGGCTGCCTGTAGAGTGATGGATTGAATTTAAGATCACACTGCTGGTTTTCAGGGCCCTGAATGGTATAGGCCCTGGCTAGATTTGCAACCTGATCCTAAAGCTTCCCACTGATGGTTATCAGTGCTCAGTTACCACCCGCTGTTTGAGGAGCCTTAAGTCAGTGGTGATTGGGCCTTTGCTGTGGCCTGCCCCTCAGTATGGAACTCGCTCCCACCAGATGTTTATCTCGGTTCCTTCCTCAATTCCTTCCTCCTCACTTTTAAAAAGCACACAAAGACTTATTTATTCCCTAGGTGCTTTAAGGATTCACTGCTGGTGATTTGTCCTCCTCTGTTACCTTCCCCTTTTAAATTGCTTTTACACAGATTTAACCGCCCTGAGCCATTTGGGAAGGATGGGGTATAAATTTAAATAAATAAAACAAATATTTTAAATGGATTTTATATAAAGCATTCCAAGCACCACATGGCAGGGAGGGCACTATAAAAATAAAAATAATTATTATTAGCCATACTTGGCCAATCCGCCATCTTGATTCAAGTGCCCTGCCCTGGACAAGTACCACTGGCAGAACTTTCCGGCTATTATGGCCAATGGCATACAGTTTCCATAGAAAGCCACCTTGTGCTCAGACTTGCTTTCATTTACAAGGATTGTTTTTACATGACCACAGTTAATTCAAATTAGTTTTTAATCCTGATCCATTAATTTGGGGTTATTATTCAGGAGTAACTGTTTACATGATTATTTTTAATCAGGAATAATAATTAATCCTGATTTGCAGTGTGAACAGGTTAGGAGTCACAATGAAATCTGCAAATTCCCATGGGGCAGCGCAACCAAGAGTGATTTCAGATGTTATGCGGTCCTGATTCACCACAGTGGATTCCCGGTGGGGGTGAACCGAACAACCACCCCTGTGGTAAAAAAAAAAGCCCCAAACAGACGTGACAGGACAGGGACCATGGCAGGGAATCGGGCCACCAGATCACGGCCCGGGGCAGCGCAACAGACGTTACGCCAATCCCGGGCTGGGCCGTGGTCAAAGCACCCGGAAGGCGCCGGGGCGGCTCGTTCCGGCTGCTGCTATGTGCCCTTTACATCTCCCTCCCCGGCCTGTGTTGTTGCTGGTTGCCTGGCAGTGATGCTGCGTGCTTTATCCCCGGCTGGGAATCATTTCCTTTGATTCCTGCCAGTGGTTGCCGGCCAGACGTTACTTTTTGTTGTTTCCTTCTGGGAATCTCTTTGACCACGCTTTCGGAGATGGTCCGGCGGGGAGCTCCGGAAGCGTGGTTGATTTTGACCCCATGTGGGTATTGACCGTGGTGAACATCTGGCGGCTGCTGAACAGACGTTCAGGGCGCTTTGGCCCCACCACGGGATTGACCATGGTTCACTGTGGTTGAGCGTGATCTCGTAACGTCTGAAAATACCCCAAATTTCAGTTTCCTCTTCCACTATGATTTCTGGGAGTACAGTGACAGCAACAGATAAAGCAGTCACCTTGCAAAATGGAGGGGTCTTCACCTTGATGCGGTGGATTTTAAATTTGGTGTGCCAAGAAGAGTCTGCTGGAAAAACTACAGGATACCATAGAGATATGGACTTCTAGAGGGGAGACATATCTGTCTGCAGCACTCTATGGTGCCTGGGACTCAGTCTGGATTAACTGTTCACTTGATCACTAATTAGAACTGAGCTTAATTTGCATTAAAATAAATCCTTGAAAATTAGGTTTACAGAACCTGGTTTAAATTTTGAATCCAGAGTCATTAATTTGGACTAAAGTGTTCACATGATCAACTTAATCCGCATTAAGAGTCGCTTAATTTGGATTAATGCTCATGTAAAAACAGGCAAGGTCACAGAAGGCCAATTGTCATGGACATGCAGTATCCATAAGGTCACTGAAGCCCCACAACTGTCCAGACAACCTTTCAAACCAAAGACTGCTGCACCTCCATTATCTGAGCAAAAAAATACAGGGTTCAGATGACAAATGTCTAATTTCTCTGCAATGCTATATTTTAAATGTTCTAAACTTCAGTTCTTGTTCTATATATCCTCTTCTTAAGTGGTCACAATAGTGCTAATTGTCTAGTCCAAGCTTCAAAATTCAGATGCTGCTCTGTGTGTGAAAAGCAACTAAACAGAATTTGAGGTAGAGATGGAACCTGGGATTTGGTCTAGAGAGAGGCAGGAATCATTAATAAAATACACATCCAGAGCTGGGTTTCATTCTAGTTCTCTCACACACCCCTTGCATTAGCCGGAAAGAAGCTGTGTGTTGTAGGCATTAATTATATTATGGCTATAGCTGCATTTGCATCCACTTTCTGGGTCCCTGAACAAAGAATCCACTCTTTGTGGCTTCCCTCGGTGGTGTGTGAAATAAACAACATGTAGGAGGTGAGGGGGATGTTGTAACAGTTCCCCTGCTCCAGTGCAAGTCTGTAGGCTTCCCAGAACAGTTTGCCAAGGAAAAACGTGCTGTATCCTACAGGGATCTCCAAGCTATCGCATTTACTCCCGTTAAAGGAAGCTGATGGACAGTCTTCCTTGTTTTTTGGCTCAGAGTCCCACAAGCATTTTTTAATAAAAAGGATTTTAGAAGGAATTAGGACTTTGGCATTTGGCATCGTGTGTGAATGTTATAATAATAGACAGAGGGGGCAAAGGAAGAAATGTTTTTGGAAAGACAAGGTCAATCCAGGAAAGGTTAATGCCTTAAACTGCCGTCCCCCTCTTCTTCTGCCTAAGCCTCTTAAAACTTTATTTGAGTCCCCCACTAAGCTTTCCTTCTACCAAAGCCTCTGATTCAGTGGCATTTATTGTTGTTTACTGCTGCTACCTCTGCCTAGATTCTTCCACTGCACACAGTGAATTCCAGTCCCACTTGAAACCATGGAAGAAGGTACTGTTCATTGCGAGTATGGGTCCCTAAGGGCTTAAGCGGGTCTATCTTTTCCTTCCAAGCTGTGAACCAAATCTTCCAGCACCAACACCTTTTGCCTCCTTTTAATCACACATCTGCTAAAGTGCTACACGTGGCCCGGATTAAAGCCATTTTGTTGGATTAACATGCTCTGCGCACAACACCGTAGAGAGGATTTACCCAGAAAGTGCCTGCTAATTACTTCCTGTGCCCCCAAAATTTGAAACAATAACAATTAACAACAACAACAACAAAAAAAGCCAAGGGGAAGAGCATTCAGTTACATTTCTGGGCACATAGAGAAGTTCCTGCTGGTATGTAGACATCCAGAAGGTAAATTATTATTGTTATCTGACTGTGTGCGCAAGATTGCAGGGAAGGAGAGAGAGCGAGGAGCGTCTGTAACAGCCATACAGAGTTGGAAGGAACCCTAAACTTTTTTGGCATTTGTTGGCAATCCTAGATGAAGCAAGGAGGGTTAGGTAGTTCATTTAAGAGTCTCAGTGCAGTAGAAATATGATGGTTCCAATTTATCTCAGTCATCACTGTCAGATATGAAACTGGAGGAGAGAGGTGGCACTTTCTAGCTCTTTGAGGAACCCCTAAACCATTGGGGTAAATAAAAACATAGGGTAATGGGATTTGTTTTTAAAAGCACATCTACTTAAAAACGCTAGGTGATACAGTGCAATTTATATAATCCCTTTATTCTCTCAGAAGAGACAGCAGGTTTGCTGATTACAGCAACAAGGAATTCACAATGGACAGACAGACAAGCAATTATCTGCATATTCTACCCAAGTGATAAATATAGCTTGGTACATATTAGCTAAGACACACTTTGGTTACAACTTTATTAAAAGGACCTTAAGAGCACTATTTATTATACAATATGTTTTATATAACTATCTCTAGATGGCCCATGAAATATACTTCCAATGGGCTTTTAAAGAAGGCACATTTTCTTGCTGAAGCAAATCAATGCATTCAAGTTGTGCATGGGAGTAAAAAGGAGAAGGTTTATCATGTTTTTGTTGTGGATAAAGGTGTACTCTGGATGTAATTTCTCCAGGTCTTATAACTACTTGGGATAATTTCATCATTACGAGTACAAAGATACTAGCTAGTACTTTATGGATGAGTTAGGCATGGGAAGACAGACTTATTTTTAAGAGTCTGATTCTAAAAAACAAACACTAAATAATGCACAGAGTGATTCATTTGCTGTTCTGGTTAAAATAAGAACCCATCCCTGCTCAGCGACTACTGATTGCAATATAAAGTGGATCAGGTTGCCTCTATGTTCTTTACTACCTGCTTTATTCTCTGTAAAGCACCAGGTACATCGCTGGCGCTATATAAAAGCTTAGCTAATAATAATAATAATAATAATAATAATAATAAATTAATAAATTCATACCCTGCCATTCAGTGACAGCAATATTTGAACCTAGAATCCGGAGCACAAATGCATACTATCCGAGTTAAAAGACTAAGGGCATAATCCAAAGAATCACATCTTTGGTATCCACAGGGATGTTCTGTGCTTTTCACTGAATTTTTCAGATCAGTTAGAAGCCCTAGCAAGTAGCTATCTTCTGTCAATACAACACAAAATGAACAATTGGTTGCACTTGGGCAATGGCTAAACACTTGGATTGAAAGCATTAATTGATTGATTGATTAATCAATCAGATCAGGAAACAAAGAAGGGTAGAACTAAATGGTCGGTTTTCACAACAGAGAGAAGTAAATAAGTGGAGTGCTTTAGGGATCTGTACTGAGACTCGTGTTGTTCAATATAGTCATTAATGATCTGGAAAAGGGAATAAAGAGTGAGGTGATCAAATTTGCAGAAAACACAAAGTTATTCAAGGTAGTTAAAACCCAAGCAGACTGTGAGGAATTTCAGGATGATCTTGCATGCCTGGGAGACTGGGCAATGGGTATTTTCAGACGTTACAGGGCTGCTTGGCCCCGTACTGAAAACAACCCTGTCATTCCCCGCCGGGGTCACCCCGTCACGCCATATCAGATGTGCCGGGGGGATCCCGGCGGGGAATGTGGGAGGGGGCGGGGCCGCACGGCGCAACGTGCGGTCGCATGGCCCCGCCCCTCCACGCACCCCGCCGCCCGCCCTCCAGGGAGACGGGCGGGCGGCGGGGCCACTGCGGCCGCCGCGTCGGGCCGAAAGCGCCATGGCCCGGGATCCCGCCGGGGATCCCGGGCCGTGGCAACCGGCCAGACGTGACTTTTTCTTGGTCCCCGCTGGGGATCTTTTTGACCATGCTTCCCGGGACATTCCCCCGGCTAGCCCGGGAAGCGTGGTTCAAATTGACCCCATGTGGGGATTCACCGTGGCGAACATCTGGCGGCCGCCAAACAGACGTTCGAGACACGGTGACCACAGGTGGGTATTCACCGTGGTTCACCGTGATCTCGTAACGTCTGAAAATACCCAATGAAATGGCAGATGAAATTTATTGTTGGCAACCGCAAAGTGATGCACATAGGGAAAAATAATCCAAACTAAATGTACACAATACTGGGTGCTAAATTAGGGGATATGACTTAGGAAAAGGATCTTGGAGTCAATGAGTTCGATTCCATTTCCTATGGAGCCTATGCACATGCGTGCGCATTCCACACCGCACAATGTGCTGGCACGTGCTTTCGGTGTGGGCGCGTGCACACATCGCTGTGCGCTGGCTCTGCAGGTAATGGGATCGAGATCATTGTGGACAAAAAATTGAAATCCTCAATTCAGTGTATGGCAGGAGCTAAAAAAGAAAACAGAAGGTTAAAAATTATTTGGAAAGGGATAGAGAATAAAACGGAAAATATTATCTTGCTGCTATATAAAGCTATGGTGTGCTGGCACTTTGAATTTTGTGTGCAGTGCCAGTCACCCCATCTCAAAAAGGATATAGTAGAACTAGAAAAGGTACAGAGAAGGGCAGCAAAGGGTGTTTTCAGATGAGATGCTACCCCGCATGGCCACCCAGGAGTCACAGATCGGACTGCCTGTCTGAAGGTGAAGCAGCCAGATGCATGCTCCATTGAGCCACGGAGCACCCAATCATGGCTACACATGGAGCCATGCCGGGAAATCCAGAGTAGGCCTGAAGCAGCAGCATTGTTTGCTGTTCTGCTTTGTACTACTGCATTTTCAGCTTGTCTGCCACTGGTCCGACAGCAACCAACAGAAATTTACGGTACTTTACAGCAATTTGCGACAGTTTATGGAAATTTGTGGCACTTTACGAGAGTTTACGGAAGCTGTGGCAATTTATGGTACTTTGCGGCATTTACGACAGCTCACGGTAATTTGCAACAGTTACAACAGTTTTAGCGACAGTTACGACAATTTGCAACAGTTTCCCCCATAAAGTTTATGACAGTTTACAGAAGTTTATGGCAGTTCACGGAACTTTACAACAGTTTCCGAAATTTTACAACAGTTCACACAAGTTTACGACAGTTCCCGGACGTACCTGAGAGTTTCCGGCACTTTTGAAAAGGCCGAAAAGGGCAACATGCTTGAGTGGCTAGCAGCAGCAAATATCGGTAAGTGCCGCTACTTCAATGGGGGTTACCGTGTCATTAAGGTGGTGTTAGATTGGCCATTACCAACAAAAAAAACCTGTCACTGTTGCTTGCCATTTCACCCCTAACCCAGAGTGCACCATGAGGGGCCAGCCAAATGTACGGTGGTCGTGGGAGCCATGCTGAGAGCCATCCATTTGAATCACTCCCCATGTGTGGGTGCTCCATGGTAGAGCCACACGGCAGCCAGAGACACCCCCTCTCACCTTGCTTATTTGAAAACACCCAATGATGATAAAGGGTATGGAATGGCTTCCATACAAAGAGAGACTTGATAGATTAGGGCTCTTCAGCTTGGAGAAGAGACGACTGAAAGGGGATAGCTGCGAAGGCAGGAGGGGGAGGCATAAAAATCTAATAAAATAAATATGATAGAGGTTTATAAATTCATAAGTTGTATGGAATGAGTAATTAAGGAGTTGTAATTTATCCTCTCAAATAGTACTAGAACTAGGGGACAGTCCCTGAAACTAACTGGCAGCAGATTTAAAACAAATAAAATACAGTATTTTTTCACTCAATGCACCATTAACGTGTGGAATTTGTTGTTAGAGGATGTAGCATAGATGGGTTGCTACTAGAGGGCACTAGCATCGGTGGATTTAAAAAAAGTTTGGATACGTTCTTGGAGAATAGGTCTATGAATGACTGTTAGCCAAGTAGGTTGGGGGATTTAACCTCTAACTGTTAGGAGCTGGGAATGAATGACAGAGAATGGATCGTCCCATTGTGACCTGTCAGGTACTTACTACTTCTCTCCCAAGCAACCAAGACTGGCACTATCGGAGACAGGATGCTGGGTTTAATGGACCATTGATCTGACCTAGTATGACATTTCCTATGTTACTTACTATATTGAGCACAAATTAAAAGAAAAATGGTAAAAATAAAAAAATCTTAAAAGAATGTTTAAAAAAAGACTTAAAATGTTTTTTTTTAAATGAAAAATCCAGATTATTTTAAAAATGTATATTTAAAACATTTTTTTTTAAATGTAAACTATAATTTAGCAGCAATGAAAAACCACCCCCAGTGAATTGTATTGCATAAAGTGGTACTCCAGTTCTGTAATATTCAAATACATAATTGATTAGCTAGCCAATTCATTGTTTAAAAGTAACACAGTTAAGCAAGTAAAACTTTTAATTGGTTGAGAGCCCTGGTAAACACAGCAGCATTTGATTAGTAGACATCAAGAATCTTAGTGCCTTAGCACAGCGTAAACAATGTTATAGGAAAAGATTTTGGAGATTAAGAATATAAATGAAATTTTAGTTCATAAGTTGAAAGAAAGAAAGAGGAAACAAAAGTTAAATACTGGGGAAATAATGGGAATGGTCTGTTGCACCAAGATATTTTATTTTTGTTCAAGTTGTGCTTTAACACGAGGATCTTAAATGGGTTAAAGAAATAAAAACTGGATGATGGAAAAATGACCTTGCTCTCTTTTGACCAGAAAAATCTGCTTAAAGTTTAACCTGCTTTGGTACCTTCTCCAGCCAATTAATAGAGCAGTAGGGTTTAAAAGACTGAAAGGCCAGAACATAAATGACCTTAGGGCCTTTCCTATTTTAAGGGAAATATGGGAACATCCATAAACAACAATCCAGTCAACCCCTAATGTCAAACATTCATGAGGAAGGACACCCATATTCATAAGGTTAAATTAAAAATATTAAAATCTGGCTCCTTTTGTTTGATCCTGGGGGCTGGGGATGTGTACAGTCTACATTAAGTCACATTGTCAAGCTTTTTGCCACAACTGTGGGCTAAATATGGAGTTTGTCTTCATTCCAGCAGTTGGGGATTTAATGAAAACACCAAATAAATACAGTGAGTTTTAGATGGACCCAGCAGTTTCTCTGGGCCACCCGCATGATACACNCACTTTGAAAAAGAGTACAAGCTCCAAGCCAAATAAAAATTAGCAGCGGACCTAGAGAAAAGAAGACTGGGGGAGGGGCTCAATAGCATATTTCAAATATCTAAGAGGTTGTCAAAGAACAAATGGTGAACACTTGTTCTCCGCTGTCACAGAAGGCAGAACAAGAGGGAATGGGCTTAAATTGCAGCAACATTGATTTCCGTTAAATATTAGGAGAAACTTCCTAGCTGTAAGAACAGCTGGGCAATGGAATAGGTTGCTGATGGAGTCTCCTTCCTTGGATGTTTTCAGAACTCAGATGGGCATGCATCTCTCTGAGATGCTGTAGGTAGAGGGTGTCTTGCCATAGAGCAGTGGGTTGGACTAGATGACCTTTGAGGTACCTGCTGGTCCTACAGTTTTATGATCTATATATTTTTATTTTCTTTTAATGAGATTTATTGTTCATTTATTTCAAAAATTGAGTATCCTGCATGCATCCTGCCTCAGGCAGCTCAGGACGGCTAACAGAATAAATTAATAAAAACATAAAAGCACATAAAACCAATACAGCATAAATACAACCACTGGAGCTAAAAACACCCCCTCACAACCCAACCCTCCACCCACTACCCGTCTCCCCCTACCAAAATCCATCTAGAAGTGAGAGAGAGGAGTAGCCAGCACAAGCTTTCCATACTGCAATACTGAAGGGGATTTACACAGACCCCACTCTGAGAAATGCTGACCAGTAATAATTCTACAGCCTGTCGCTAGGATTCTTGATTCAGTTACTAATGTATAAGGCCGTTTTTAGATGAGCGCGGCGGCGCCCGCGCTTGTTTCTCAAAAGACCCAGCAGTCCGTTCTACACGTGACGCTGCCGCCGAATACGCGCATGCGCGGGCGATGCGCTTCCATTTCCGGACGTGTATGACCAGCCTCGATCGCTGACCCGGTCAGTTCATGGCCGGAAATGGATGCACTTCGCCCGTGCATGTGCGTATTCAGCGACAGCGTCACGTGTAGAACGGACTGCTGGGTCTTTTGAGAAACAAGCGCGGGCGCCGCCGCGTTCATCTAAAAACGGCCTTATACATTAGTAACTGAATCAAGAATCCTAGCGACAGGCTGTAGAATTATTACTGGTCAGCATTTCTCAGAGTGGGGTCTGTGTAAATCCCCTTCAGTATTGCAGTATGGAAAGCTTGTGCTGGCTACTCCTCTCTCTCACTTCTAGATGGATTTTGGTAGGGGGAGACGGGTAGTGGGTGGAGGGTTGGGTTGTGAGGGGGTGTTTTTAGCTCCAGTGGTTGTATTTATGCTGTATTGGTTTTATGTGCTTTTATGTTTTTATTAATTTATTCTGTTAGCCGTCCTGAGCTGCCTGAGGCAGGATGCATGCAGGATACTCAATTTTTGAAATAAATGAACAATAAATCTCATTAAAAGAAAATAAAAATATATAGATCATAAAACTGTAGGACCAGCAGGTACCTCAAAGGTCATCTAGTCCAACCCACTGCTCTATGGCAAGACACCCTCTACCTACAGCATCTCAGAGAGATGCATGCCCATCTGAGTTCTGAAAACATCCAAGGAAGGAGACTCCATCAGCAACCTATTCCATTGCCCAGCTGTTCTTACAGCTAGGAAGTTTCTCCTAATATTTAACGGAAATCAATGTTGCTGCAATTTAAGCCCATTCCCTCTTGTTCTGCCTTCTGTGACAGCGGAGAACAAGTGTTCACCATTTGTTCTTTGAAAACCTCTTAGATATTTGAAATATGCTATTGAGCCCCTCCCCCAGTCTTCTTTTCTCTAGGTCCGCTGCTAATTTTTATTTGGCTTGGAGCTTGTACTCTTTTTCAAAGTGGCCCCTGGGAAGGAAAAGTTCCCCCACCCCCCTCCTCTAGGCGAAACATACCCAGTTCTTTCAGCCTTTCCTTGCACGGCTTGCATTCCAGCCCCTTTATCAGATTAATTGCTCTACTCTGAATCCTCTCCAATTTGTCAACATCCTTCTTGAAGACTGTGACAACACAGGGTCCTCGGGGTGTGAGTTCATGCAGGATTAGGGCCCACTTAACTGCTTGCCTCTGGGATCCTAACTCAGCTGTACAACACACAGTCTTACACTCTAGGGATTAGCTTTAACAGGCTTTATTCCTATATAGTCCCATCAGGCCCTTTTTACAAGGGCTGCGGCTGCATGGGGGTGAGGGTACGTGCCGCAGTGTGGGTGGCACATGAATGCTGGTGCACATGGCACACGGGTGCATCCCCACCCCCACCCCCGCACATGGAGCAACCTCCATTTCCCCCAGTTGCTCCATATGTGGGGATGCGTGTGCATGGGAGCGCACACACCCACCCCTGCGGGATTTACACAGGCGGCACCCACACATGAACACCCAGATTTCTGGATGTTCATGCGTGGGGGCCACTCATGTAAAAAAGGCCTCTGTTTCACTTACAGACCTCTTGCTTCCAGCCACTGAGTCTCTGGCTTAGTCACAGGCTTTCAGGGCTCAATAGACCTTCTCGACTTAGGACCACCTCTTTTGAGTCTTCTGGATTGGCAGAGCTCCTCTCTCAGCTTCTTGCCTTGATTGCAACCACCCATCATTAAGGCTTCCCTCAGTCCCGACAACCCTTTGGGCTAGGCTTGGAGGCAGAGCTCCCTCTAAGCTCCTGCCTCTTCTCCAGTCTCCCCCTCACACTGCGCTACAGCTCAGAACTTCCTTCCTCTGGGCCAGTCAGTGCCACACCATTTCCAATTTTCCCGCTTTTTCAATTAGGTGGGATCCTGCCCTTTTGGCCATGCCTAAAGCTTTGCTAGCACAACTCTTGTGCTGGCGCTCACTGCCTTAAAGTGCCAGTTGCCCAAAAGCACTATGGCCTGCCACAAAGAGTGGTTCCCCAAAGTCAACACAGTAGCTTATTTGAGGTCCCATGAGCGTCACCATTAGCTCCCATGTTTTGGATACATACACTCTCCGGTACCATCTGCTGTTGTCGTCACAGGGAGGTTATGTACAGGGAGGGAGGATGATGAATGGGTGATAGGAAATTGAAGAGAAAACATCCATCTCTATTATGATGTGGTTTACGCTGCAAAACTAGGTTGAGACTCCCAACAGAAGAAAAGGCCAAATTCTGGCTCATCATTACCTTCAAAATATGTCACCCAACCAGTGCCCATATATTGGCTGGCAAAAGCTCCCTGGAAGGCCCTCACTGCCCCCACCCCCAATTATTTGTATTTATTTCAATTTATATTCATCTTTCTCCAAGGACTCAAAGCTTTTTACACCGTCCAATAGAATGTATTTGCATGACTTGGAATGTGAAAATTACAGACCATACTCTAAGCTAGGGATGGGGAATCTCAGTCCCGGGGGCCAAATGCGGCCCTTGGCAAGTTTTTATGTGGCCCCTTTCCAGTGCCTGGATCTGGACCCTGGATCCATTCTCTACCCCCAAGCACTGAAAAACTGAGCTCAGGATAATGGAGCAGAGAGAAGGGCATGCACACAAGGGTAGGGGACAGATCCATGGCCCAGAATCCCAGATCCATGATCTGGGCCTTCCTTTTCTTAAATAAACACATTAAGCAGCCCCACCCCCAACCTCTAAGTGGCCCTCGGAGCTCATACTAATATTCAGCGTGGCCCTTGGGACAGAAAAGGTTCCCCACCCCTGCACTAAGCTATCCCTTCTATTCTCCACAGCTACTACAAAAGAAAACGTGCGGAGTCATGTCTCTTCCGTTGGTTCACAGAGGTTAGAATAACGACTGGCTGGCGGCAGATACTTCATGCACCAAGCAGTTGTAATCTCTGTGTCAGTGAGTATTAGCATCACACACAGAGCAAGTGCTATAACTTAGGGTGTTTTTACGCAAGCCTTATTTCTAAAACAAACTTGCAGGAGGAGATGTTCGCCCCCACTACCGGAAGTCAGCCGGGTGACTTTGGAAACAGTGGGCACCTCCATTTGTACATGCTTGGTGGAGACTTGGACTTGTAAAACCCTGATATTGAGATTTTACAAGTCTGAGGGCGGATTCAGACCTGTCTTTAAATCGCACAGAATTCTTGGCGGCATAGTGCGATTTAAAAAACCCCGCACTTCCGGGCTGGTGTGAATGCGCTGAGCGCGCACATTTCCACCTAGTCCGAATGTTTGGACTGTGGTTTGAAAAGCTGCTCGGAGCAACTTTTCAATCCGCACTCCAAACATTCGGGCTAAGTAGAAATGTGCGCGCTCAGCGCATTCACACCAGCCCGGAAGTGCGGAGTTTTTAAAATCGCACTGTGCCACCGAGGCTTCTGTGCGATTTAAACGCACGTCTGAATCCGCCCCATGTCTCCAAGCATGTGCAAGTTCCTACGTCCAGTAGCGGGGGTGAATGTCTAACAATCCCCCCCCCCCTCCCGCAACCCCATTAGAGGGTTTTTTCTCCTGGACTCTGAAGTCTGTCATGGAAAATGCCCATAGTTATATAGAGAGATTAGGATGAGACCAAACTCATTTCCATAATTACTAAGCCATAAAAGTTAAGATGGGAAAGATATCATGCAATAACATGACGAACCAACTACCTTGCCTTGTTAGCTCCTTTATGATCCATCCACTCTCCTTCATTAGAGCTCAGCTGGATTGGGCCCTAATAAGTTGGATCTTAAACTTAACTTCACAGCCTAGGCACTGCATATCTGAGCGATTGGCTCACCCCCTGGGGGCGGTCTCCTGGAAGTCCCGCACTATCGGCGGGTTCAGAGGGACAGGAGGGTGTTCTCGGTGGCTGTGCTGTCACTCTGGAATTCCCTTCCAGTGAAGGTTCGCCTCAGCCCGAATCTTCTCACCTTCCAACAAAATTGTAAGACCTGGCTCTTCCGCCAGCTGTTTGGTGGGGTGGGTTAGTTGGGTTTGGGGGAGGGTATCTTCATTTTATGATTGGTGTTTTTAGTGTGTTTTTATATTGTTATTTTAATATTTATATTATGATTCTTTGTAAGCCGCCCCAAGATGACAGCTCAGACACAAATCGGAGTAGTAAAGAGGGGTGGTAACAATATTAGTTTGCTCAAGGCCTCAGCTCTGCTAACTTGAGAGTGTGGCTGCTGTGTTGGTCCCAAAAGTACTAAATAGAGATAAAGTCCTTCAGATGACATTCTTTATTGGACCAACTTCTATTAGGGAGGGTATGCAAGTTTTCAAGCCACACAGAACTCTACAGCAGGCAGGCAGTAAGCCAGAACTAAATCTGAATCATTGCAAGACAGGTAGCGTTGTTTTCTTGTATATACACCCATCTTGCAATTGTTCAAATTTAGTTCTGACTTATTCCCAGCCTGATGAAGAGTCTTGGGTGGTCTGAAAGCTTGCATACCTGTCCCAACAGAAGTTGGTACAATAAAAAAAGATATCATCTAAACTACTTTGTGTTTAAACAGACTGACGGCAGTTCCACTTCTGCCTGCGCCAGTCCGCTTCACCCCCAGATTGGCTTGTCCGCAAAAAGCCGCCCACCAGATGCTGAAAGCAGAGCAGGCTGCAGCTGCTCTGGGGAAGCTCTGCTGGTGGTGCTCCAGAATATCCTGGAGCGGGCTGCATGGAGCAGGCTGGCCAAACCCAGGGCAATGGCTGAACGTGGAGCTGCTGTCTGTCTGTTGGGCGGACCTACGTCTGTCCTTTGCCCCATTTAGCACTATGGAGTTGCAGGTGCCAGTCTAGAGCATCAGATGAGTACCCACAATTCTGTGGTGTGGAGAGGGGAGCCGTGCGGGCAGCCCACAGCCCAGAGAAACCGCCGGTCCATCTGCTGGGGACCCAGGTGGGGATGGAAGCAGGCGGATGTGGGGGTGTGCCCCCAGAGCAGCTCCGAGGATGGCCAGGCTTTGTCTATGTCTAAAAACACCCTTTGTCTTCATGAGTCTGATTGGCTGCTCTACTCTTAATCAAGTCCTGGGTTTCTCTTGAACACATTGCCATTCCTGCTAGCTGAAGGCATGGGAAACACGCACTGTTCTTTGTAGATGGGAACCTGGTGTTCCAGGATATATAGTAAAGTTAGATTTGAAACAGCGTGTAAGTCACTTGAGAAAACATTTTGCTGCAGGGCCTCATTTTTTAATTTGCTTTTTTTTGTTTTTTGTTTTTAAAGTGAAACTTGTTCCCCACAGCAAATCTGATTACAGCATGGAGTGAAACTTGTTCATGTGCAAGTGGTTTTGTCTGAGGAAGATTGAGTACATGAGGGCACACTGTATATTTTTCCAATAGGTCAGTGCTGTGTGTTAAACTAATATAGCTACTTTCTGGGGGAATACAACCTGCTCTTATGGCAGAGCTATCCAGGCAAGCACAGTGTGTGCGACTGCTCTGGGCCCTTTGGGGTCCATGAATAAACTTGAAATGAAAACATGAGTGTGTGGAGCATTGGTGTAAAATATGGGACCATAGGACTGTTGGAATGTGGAACAGTCACAAGTAAAAGCCCATTGCAAGCCCTGCAAGCTCAATATGGGGCTTGTTCAGTAGGGGGAGGGTCAGAGGATGAAACAGGTTTTTTTCTCTCCTTCTCTCCTCCATCTTGTCCCATGCAGTCTGTACAGTATGGAAGCATGTCTTCTGAGCTCTTAGTAAAGTTCTGTTTTGAAGAAACTTCTGCTGTGTGTTATTAAACAGAAAGCTAACTCTACAATAAGGGCCTCCCGTGCCTTCAGGCTGTGGAGAACCCACACCAATTTGTGAGAGGGCCCGATGAGCTGGTAGCATTCCCAACATAGGGAGCTCCACCCCACGAAGGAGATATTATGTTTAATGGAACATCACAAATTAATTCCAAAAACACTTTCTTTTCTTTCCTAATAGGTGAGTCAGTGTGTGTCTGCTGGGGCCAGGAAAGTCGGACCATGTGCATGGTGGGCTGATTTAGTGTGTGTTTGGAGGGGGTCTGTGTGAACTGAGGGATAAACCATTGTGGAGGCGGGGGTCTCTGTCACACAGCTCAGTCCTACCTCTAGGCCACCTACCTGTGGCAAAAGGGGTGGCACCTCTGGCTAGAGGTGCACACGGTAGCTGCCCTGCTGCAATTTTTTTAGGTGGCACCCAGTGTTGTCCCAACCTGCCCACAAAAGTAATGCCTAATCGCGTCACTTTTATGTTAATGATGTTGACGAGTACCAAACATTCTTGTATTTGGAGAGGGTCCACACTGCCATTTTGCACAGAACCCCAGCTTCCCTGGGTTTGGTACTGACCTGCAGGAGGACTGACTCACTGGTCAGATGAGCCCCCCTTTTACTTTGTAGTATGTAATAAGTAGGATGGTCATGGTTGGTAGACCATATCCGTGTTTGAGACTCTAATTTTAAGGTATATCATATTATTTCCTTTTATGTGTTCACTAAATGTGTAACATTCATGTTGATAATTACACATTACGCATGGCAGGAGGGGCGGGGTAAAAATTAATTGAAATAAAATAAATAAATAAATAAATAAATAATTTGTACTTGTATTTTTATTTTGTATCTGTATGGGATACATTTTTTATCCTTGCAATGGCCATGGACCACGCACATTAAATCAAACTTGACTTGACTTGAATGAGCCCTTTTTAGAGCTGAAACTGAATCAAAATCCTGAATTTAAACACCGTCGAATTTTTAGGAGATCCAAAACCTGAACCCAATTCTAAAAAGAAATGTTTCAGAAGCTCCTCTCTATATGATGGCTTGGAACAAAACCCTAGATCCAAACATTCCCACACTTTGCAGGGTTCCTGATCCAGATGATGTTGTCTGAGCCCATCTCTAGTGTTTCTGATCAGTCAGTGAGTCTATGTCCTTTTTAGTGCTGTCAATCTCAAAGGCTCATAGTAAGCATGTTGGACATAGTGCAAGAACTGCTCTTTGAACTGGATCTCTCACGCTCTGTCACTCAAGTACTCACGTTTGCTTTTTCTCCAGGCAGGCATAGGTGAAACAGTTTCAGTTCCAGATGCAAGGGCAATCTTTTTGTCAAGTGTAGTCTCTTGCATGGAGGGTTTAAGGGTTGCTGCAGTACACTCACGACAAACAAAGTAGACACCACACTCGCGGGATCAGGTCACTAGGTGCTATTGCTTAGGGACTAGAATAGGGACAGTGGATCCAGATCTGTCCCTGATCAGGAGAACCAGCAGCACACACCCTTCAATCTAACCAAGATGGTTCTAAGGCACTGTACACACTAAAGAGTCTCTCATATATCATAGGATAGCTTCAGGGAATGGGAAGGGTGAACAAATGAGAAGGAGGAAGTTGATGTGAATAGGCCTTTGCATCTGCAGGATCAGTAAACAAAGGACACTCAAGCCAGGGAGGAGCCCATGGCTACTAGGTTCGATTACGGAGGCACCCTTCCAGACTCATGCAAAGACATCGGCCATTTGTCCTTACAAAGCCTTTTCTGATTTGATCCATATATGGAGCTGTAGACTGCCCTGACATGACTGGGCATGTCAGAACAAGCCAACATCAAGGCTCAGGTTGCAAGGAGGATTCCTGGACCTCTATCCACCACTCCCCCTCAGACTCATTGGCTTAGGTTTCCCAAAGCCAGTACCATTTTGGGGTATCACCATTATTAATCATCAATATCCTGAGACACTTGAAGAGGCCTCATTTTCAGAAGATGGGAGTTAAGAGTTTTCTAAAATTAAGATCCTTAGAGGCATCTCTACAGATGCAACTAAAACCACTAGCCACTTTTGAAAATCTTGCTGGGATGTTGGGCAAACTTCATACTTAGATCTTCTTTTTGACTTGGTTTATTCATCTGAAAGTGAAGAATAATATTTAGATGCCTCACAGGAGAGTCAGGAGGTTTAATCCATTTATGTTTGTAAAGCTTATTGAGCAAAGCACCATTATTATTTTTCAGTGGAATGCTCCTTGGGGCAGGAACATTGGTTGCTCATATATGCACTGGAATCTTTCCCAAATGGCTAAAGGCCAATGTGCTAATGTCATAACCTTCCCTAAACAAATCAGCATCTTATTTCTTGTGCAGCAGTCACTCCTCTACCTGCAGCTGTAAATAAAGCTATTACCAGCCATAATATTATATTGTTCTTTTTATGCAGAGCATCTTGAGGGAATGTTCAATTACTTCCGGAAGCGCTTTGCCAGCCACTTGACAGACCGCGGCAGACGAAGAATAAGGCTGGTGTCTAAGGATGGAAGGTGTAACATAGAATTTGGGAATGTGGAAGAACAGTCAAGATTTGTCTTCTTGATTGACATTTGGACCACCATCTTGGACCTCAAATGGAGATACAAAATGACCATCTTCATTACAGCATTTTTAGGCAGCTGGTTCCTATTTGGTCTATTATGGTACGTAGTGGCATACATACATAAAGACCTCCCAGAGTTCAAACCTTCCATAAACCACACTCCATGTGTAGAGAACATAAATGGCTTGACATCTGCTTTCTTGTTCTCCCTGGAGACCCAGGTAACTATTGGTTATGGTTTCAGATGCGTCACAGAACAGTGTGCCACTGCCATTTTCCTGTTGATCTGTCAGTCTATCCTAGGAGTCATCATCAACTCTTTTATGTGTGGTGCTATTTTGGCCAAGATATCCAGATCCAAGAAAAGGGCTAAGACCATCACCTTTAGCAAGAACGAAGTCATCAGCAAACGAGGTGGGAAACTGTGCCTTCTAATCCGGGTGGCCAATCTCAGAAAGAGCCTGCTCATTGGGAGCCACATTTATGGAAAGCTTCTAAAGACCACCATCACACCCGAAGGAGAGACAATCATCTTGGATCAGGTAAACGTAGACTTTGTAGTTGATGCTGGCAATGAGAACCTGTTCTTCATTTCTCCCTTGACAATTTATCATGTCATCGACAAGAACAGCCCTTTCTTCCACACAACAGCAGACACCATTTTCCACCAGGATTTTGAAATGGTGGTATTTTTGGATGGCACTGTAGAATCTACCAGCGCCACGTGCCAGGTCAGGACATCCTATATCCCAGATGAGGTACTCTGGGGCTACCGCTTTGCTCCTATTGTGTCAAGGACCAAGGAAGGGAAGTACAGAGTAGACTTCCACAACTTCAGCAAGACAGTGGAAGTGGAGACCCCGCACTGTGCCTTGTGCCTCTACAATGAGAAAGATGTTAGATTCAAAGCGAAGACAGGCTATGACAACCCTAGCTTCCTACTTTCAGAAGTCAATGAAACCAGAGATACAAAAATGTAACTGTGGGGTTGGGGTACTTTTTAATATAATTGAACACAATACTGAAGTGCCTAGTAAACTAGCAGTACAGAAGAAAAATGAGAAGAGTTGTGCTGATACCAAAGTACTGCCAAATTTCTCAAGAGCCTTACATCAAAGCAGGCCATGCACCAGTGTTCTCATGGATGCTGCTTGACTATGCTACGTGCATATATTTTCATAGAATTATATTTTTTTATACTTATGAGGCTTTCGATTAAGCTGCTAAGTTGGGGTTTCCAACACATTTGTTTAAATTCCTGGAAAAGAAGTGCCTAAAATGAAGAGACAAAGAGAGGGCTTCCAGATGTGTTGGGATGGAACTGTGAAAAGGAGAAAGGATCTTTTCCTTTTGGCCAGTGATCAATGTCTCTCCCAGATTCAGGCTTTCGGATTGAAGCATTATTAGGTTTGGAAGGCTAGAAAGAATGGCAAATCTTGAATCATGATAATGTGTCTTTTTAAGGAAAGAACAGTACTGTAACAAAAGAAAAATAAGACAGTTTCTTCCTTGGAGTACAATGAGTCTTTGCTTATCGACACCTTTGTCAATGAGAGAGTAGGGTCACAAAGGGTGCTTTCACAGGGGTAGGGAGGCAGCAGCCAGAAAGCATGGTGAATCCATGGGTAGACCACACCTCTGCCACTCCCATAGGCAGCGTGGGGAGCCCTTCAAACGGGCAGACCCACACATGGATCCTGCAGGCAGGGGAGCAGCTGCTACCCTTTCCCCCATTCTGGGTCAGTTTTAAATCAATCCTTGCTGAGGAATGCAGCGCTGGTCAGTGTCAAGCCAGGAAGTGCTTCCCAGCCTGAAGCTGACATGGAGGGGATCCGCACTGTAGAGCACAGCACTAGCAAGGAGCACCCCATCTCCCCATGTCTATTTCAAGCTTGGTCCAGGATCAAGATAGACTAGCACAGTGATGGAGCTAGGGAACACTAGGGCTGCTCCTCCACGTTCCCTGGGTCTCCTCCAACAGCTGATGGGTGAGCAGCCTGGGGTGCACACACCCTGACATTACAACAGATGAGTGGCAGCGGCAGCTTCCTCTGAGGGCCCAATCTTTACCAGCACCGTGGCCTTGTCCTTGATGTTGTATGCAGGCAGGGCTGCCAGGGCCTTTCACATGGGACGTGGACCCTTGGGAGTCCATTGCCCCAGTTTGGGCTGGGTTGCTCCACAAGGTGTGCCATGGTGATGCGGGTGATGCCATGGGTGGCAACTTGTGGGGCAAACATTTGGCAGACGGTGTTTAGACAGTTGGTGAGTCTGGGGCAAGGAGGTGGTGAAAGTGGGGTACCATCCTGTGTGATAACAACCAAAGGGTTACATTTTTTTGGAGCATGATCCAAAGTGGGTGGTATGACAATCACAGGATTCAACAGGTTTTGGGTCAGACCATTTCAAATGCCCTCATTTATGAATGCAAAACATGCAGTTGTCCAAGAAACTAAAATGTTCAGTGTATTTCCTAATTTTGATCTTTGTAAGAAATTTCAAAAGTGGGGAATATATATATATATACTTATGTGATTCCTTTCTGCTCTTATTTCAATTCAGCTGTGCCATCTAGTGCCTTGATGATAAAGCAGAAAGAGAGGAGAGGGTGGTTTGGAGACTTTTCTCATCTGTTCTAAGACAACAAATATTTTTTCAACATGGTTAGGGTGCAAATGCCATTCTTAAATGAATGCAGACTTGAAATTGGGGATTTAGGTAGGCAGAACAATAAGAATAAAAGCAGAGAGGTATTTTTATAATGAGTGGGAGAGTTGTAGCATAGTGATCGAGACACAGGACTGGTCATCACGAACCCTCCTGTTCCAATCCCAGTATTGACACCAGTTCATTCTTTGACTTTGGACAAGCCGGTTAACCTCTGTCATATACAAAATGAGAAAGACTGCACTTACTTTCCTCACATGTGTGGTACCATGATCCATTAGATCATATGATAAAACACTTTTAGGATGAAGATAATGAAGGAGCAGCCTTTTATTGTCCTACTGTCCCCTCTTATCCACCCATCACTACTTTGTCTTCCCTTCCAGATGGTTGGGAGGGACAGCACCACTTCCTGGTGTAGGTGAATTGAGAGTTTGTTTTTCTCTGGTGCATCAAGATGTAATATCAATTAATATAATGTACATTTTAAAAATAAATATGTCAAAAGAGACATCTGAGCTGACTTCTACACTTTGAGTTTTTGCTTAGATGGCTTTCTCACGCACACCCCCATCAGCACGTGTAGACGATCGACTGCCCACAGTTTCTTGGTGCTGTCCCTGTTTTACAGACGCTTAAATATTATTGCTTGGATGGTCTAAACCACAGGTAAAGAAGCCTCTGCAGGGCCAGCCTTAGAATCTGTGGGGCCCAGGGCAAAAATACAATGTGGGGACCCCATGGCCATGCCCTTCATAGCCCACCCCTTTAACAATTGGCAGTCTGGAGTTTGCTTACAAAAACAAAGACATGTCATACATTTTCACACACATGCACACACAGGCTTTCCCATGTGTGTGTGTGTGCACCCCACCCCCCAGCAGGGGGAATTCAGGGATTAGTGATTTACTGAAAGTGAGAAGAGGGGGTGCAGGGCCCATAGGAAGCAGCCTCCCCAGGGGCTGAAAGTTGTGGGCAGGGAGAAGGCCCCACAGGAAAAAAAAATCCCAGAATCATGGGAGTGGGTAGCCTCAGGTTCAGCGGCCTGCCCTCCCTGTAGGGTGGCCAGATATGCCAATTTTAGACGACCCTTATGGGAAATACAGGTTGCACAGCTGCATTGGAGCCAATACAGAGCTGCAACCTGTATTTCTCATAAGTATCCTCTAAAATTGGCATATCTGGCCACCCTACCTCCCTGTGGGACCCTTCTTAACTGCAGGGCCTGTGTCATGTTTCCTACTGGCCCTCCTTAAGGTCAGCCCTGAACCTCTGGCCCATGGGCTAAGCCTGCATCTGTTTTTTATTTGGCCCCTTTCCAGTTCCTGGATCTGACCCACTGGTCCAGTCCTAGCCCTCAGGAACTGAAAGACAACTCCAGGGAAGGGAACAGAGATGAGGGCAAGCTCTCAGGGATAAGGTTGAATCCATAGCATAGATCCACGATCTGGACCCTCCCCTGCCTTCCTCCATCCTGAGCACATCCCTTAAGTAAGGCCACTCCCAACTCCTATCCAGTCTACCTACAGAGTTGTACTAATTTTCAAAGTGGCCCTGGGAAGGAAAAGGTTCCCCACCTGTGGCCTGAACCTCCAGCGTTCTTCCATCAAGTCACTGCAGTTCATTATAGCAACCTTCCTATATTGCCATTACCCATGAAGTATTTCATTTAATTAATTAATTAATTTATTATTTATTTATTAGCAACTGCACCACGATTCCTGGCTACCAGGGATGAGACTCTGGGCAAAATTTTGGTTTCGGTCAATTTTGGTTCTCATGTATTTCGGTACTATAGGATCTTTTGTATTGATTTTTGTACCGGATTTTTAACATTGCGTTTTTTCAATGGGGGACAAACTGCAATGTTAAAAATCCGGTACAAAAATAAATGCAAAAGATCTGAGAGTACCAAAACCGAAAAAGAACCGAAATTTCAGATTAATCCGAAATGGCTATTTCTGGGTACTTTTGGTTATATCTGAAACCAAAATTCCCATCCCTACCAGCTACCCAAATGGCTGAAGAGGTCCCCCTAAAGGGCAACAAGAGACAATACAGCAGGGGCCAAGCCGGAAGAAGGCCTACCACAGAGGGGGCCAGTGGGGCCTACAGGAGACCCGGGACTTCATCCGGATATGAGGGACCCTCGAGTACCCCGCTAGGGGACAGGGCCCGGCACTGACCCACCCGCGCATTCCCACAGGGCAGCCCCCACGCGCGGCGCCTCCGCCGCCCGTGGCCCCAGCCCAGCGGATGAGGGAGTACCGGGCGTGGGTCCGCTGGCGCAGGGAGGAGCAGGCGGAGGACATCGTCCAGAAGGCAGAGGAACAGGGGGAGCGCATGATCGCCTCCGTGGACCGCATGGAGGCGGCCATAGAGCGCTCCCTGGAGCAGGCCCTGGAGAGGGACAGGCGGCTGGAGGCGGAGGTGCGCCTGGAGCGGAGGCGGGAGCGCCGGGAGCACGACCGGCAGCAGGAGTTGCTCAGGGGCCTCCGCCAGGACATACAGGGCATGGTGCGGGAGCACAGTGCCAAGATGGACAGGTCCCACGACAT
>QEPC01005433.1:3963245-3974071 GCA_003113815.1 Sphenodon punctatus | reverse complement strand
TCCCCCCAATACTCCCCCCAGTCCTTCCCCTGCTGCCACCAGGGTCAGTCACTGGGACCCTCCCACCCCTTTCCTCTACACCCCCACCCCTCCTCCCTAGCCCTGGACAAAAACCAGGAGAACGTTTTACACACAAAAGTTCTGGGAGAATTTCTACGCAGAAGTTCAAAGATCCGGATGTTTAAGATCTAGGTGAGTGAAATAGACACACAGAAAGTTCAGGATGTAACAGCAAACACATGCAGGAGAAATGTGTGTGTAAAAACACCCATTGACAACCCGAGCCAGCAATGGCCTTAACATCTCCTGGCTGGCTTTCACCAGCCAGGATAGGCATGGATCTAATTCACAGCTGGTGGCCCGCATAGCCCCAAGCACATCCTCCACATTGGTGGGTGATAATGACTGAAATCAATCCAAATAAAAAAGACAAGGTTGGACCTTCACAGCCCCAAACTCTGACTCTGCCATAGAAATAATTGCGCCAAAGTAATGGTGAACATAACAAGTGATTTTGTCTGCAAAGCAGTTGATAAGAATGTCACATAGTGACTTAGTGACAAAAAGGTGAAGTCTCATTCATCAGTAAAATGAAAACTACTGCACTCAAAATATGCTCATGGCGTGATGAGACATGATGGAGAAGTTAAGAAGTTGTAAAAGGCAGACCTGTCTTTGTAAATATTTGTTTCTGCAAGTTTCAGGTATACACCCCAACATTTTGAGTGCCCAAAGAGGGACTATTCCCACCCACTCAGCCAGTAAGCTCAGCCCCCCCCCCCCAAATGGATAAAAAGGAACAGAAACTCTCCTGCTTATCTTTCCTCTGAGTTCCTTATTGCTCCAGCACCTCCACATTGTCTTCTCAGGTGCTTTTCCTGGGAGGCAACAAGGAAAGAGGTGCCTGAGGCAGTAATTCTGGGGTTTCTCTCTCTCTCTCTACTGAAGAAGGGACTTTGACCCCCTGAAAGAGGGGCAGTGAGATTCCACACCTGAAGAGGGCCTGTCCCTCCTAAGATAGGGACTTTTAGGCGGTACATAGGACTGCTAGGTGTCTGCAATAGTACTGTAGTTTATTGGTGTGAAAAGAGGGGGTGAGGTGGGGAGAATTATCAAAATACAACCCCTTAGAGAAGAAAACAACCATTTATTTTGTCACATTTTTTTACATCATAAGTTCCTTATTACAACAGTTGTCAGCATAACACTTAACAGTTGTTCTTTTTTTTAGAAAAACCCCAAAGATTACTTGCAAAATTATATATATTTTAATACCCCCAAAATACATTGCATATATAAAGTAGCAAAAGCCCCATTTCTGTGGGGAATTTTTTTAATAAATTTTTTTAAAAAAGGTTTTTGCGATTATTTCAATATTAGCTATAAACATTCCAAAAGCACTAAGACCTAAATGGATTAGCTTGACCTCCTTTCCCTCATTTGTTAAATAATGGCATCAGTGCTTTTGTTTAAGGTTTTGACCAGACTATTTGTTCTAAGGTCCCAATCCTGCAATAAGATTCATATCGGGGCATCACTATGTTGGCATGGAGTATGGGATGGTATATGCAGATTAAAGGTTCTACATCTGTTGTAACTTGTGTTTAAGTGTTTACTAATTAGCTCAAGCCAGCTAATTATCTCGTAAACTCTAATCGGCAGATTCTATACATTTTTGTCCTGGGATACAAATGTTTGGAGGTTACTTTTATGCCGTGTTTTGGGAAAAAAATGTTTGTAGGGTATCCAGATGATACACTTCAGCTGACTGAAAAGTTTCAAATATCTGAAGTTGATTTATTTTAAAAAAAACAAACAAACATGGCAATTCCCTCCCCCCACCATTTTTTTGTTGAAAAGTGTTACATTTTTTATTAGCTCTATAGGAACATTTCGCAATGTTGAAATTTTGGATGAGAATTCCTCTTCGAAAATCCCAACAATACGTTGTGCATTTTTATTAAATCTATTACAAATATATTGGCTAATAAGTTAATTAAAGTCAATTAAAACAGGGGCAAAAGCTCTGATCTGGTGCTTTTAGATGGACTGCAGCTCCGGTTCTGCTTGTGCCAGCCTCCTGGCTGGCTGGTCCGTATAAAAGCACCAGCCTGTTCCGGGGCAGCCCCGCTTGTGGCACTCCAGAACTTCCCAGAGCACTGTCTGGGAAATGGGCTCTGGTCCAAAGCAGAGCTGCTGTCCATTTGCTCGGCGGACCCATGCTGCAGCTCCGTGTTCAATCAGCCATTGTCTGGGCAACACCTTAGAGTTGCAGGCACCAGCCTAGAGTGTCTGGAAATTCACCCGCAACACTATGGGGCAGGGCGGGCGCTGCACGAGTAGACTGCAGGCCAGGGAAATTGCTGGGTCCATCTAAAATGGACCCGGGCAGGGCTGCAAGCGGCAGACACAAGGGTGTATCTCCGGAGCAGCTCTGGGGGCAGGTAGCCTCCGTGCCCATCTGCTTACACCCATTGAGATATATGCGAGTGATTCTGGGTAAGGCTAAATGGATCCAGTTGCAGGATCATGGTTTTATTCCCAACAGATACATTACATGTCTTTTTTTTCTCTATTTTTTAGCGAAAAGTACAAAGCTACAGCCCAAATGTACAGATTGAAAAGATGTACAAATTACATTAAAAAAACACAAACAACTGATCTGATAGTAAAAAAAACAAAAACAACTGCATTTGTGACCGAGGTCAACTCGTTTTATTTCATCTTTCTTTTAATACTGTGAGATATAGGAAAAAAATAACTCTGCATAATTTATACAGTAAGATGCCTTCTGATTTGTTGACCCTTTGGATGGCGGTCTGACAAACGCACAGCGTTCGCGAATCGGTTGTGATTTAGCGGTCCCCATAACTTCGTCAAAGCTTTAGGACCTGCTATCGTTTATTTTATTTAGTTTTTGCTTTCAAGGAAAGTCCATACTTGACATAAGCTTAATTCTCTTGTTCTGGCCTCAGTTATTTCTGGAGACACTAATACACAGTGTAACACAAGTTGCACACTCTAGAAAGGTTCCTTCAATGCCCTTTACTTCTTAAAATATACATATATAATTATATGAATATATATATTTTTTATTAAAAATTTTTTCCAGTTGGGTGGAAAATTCCTCATTGGCCTTAAAGCTAAGATTCCAGTTGCTGTCCCTTACACCAAGTTCTCACAACGCAGTATCTGAATCTTCCATCTGCTTCCCCAAACCAGAAAAAAACACTTGAAAAAGTCCGCAATAAACATACATATTAGTCTTCTAAGACACATGACTGGTCTATGTCTTTTCACGAGCCTTTGGACTGTTAACATTTTTACTTATTCTTGTAAAAAAAATTGCTGAAAACCACTGGAAGTGGTGGTGAACCTTTTTCCTAGTTAATTCCTACAGTGAGTATAAAACCTAGAACCAAAATAAAATACAGAATACTGGCCCCGAGAATGATCCATCTCTCAAATCAAAACAAAAGAAATGCAGCTGCAAAAATAAAAAGGTTTCATCCAATAGAAATAATAATAATAATAATAATCAATATCCAGTTTTTATTTTCCGACGAACAAAGGCCACCAATATCCATCAAAGGTCCAAAATCTCTAAAAAGTAAAACGAGTTGGATTTCCCAATTGGATTTCTAAAGGCCACTGAAGGTAAATCATCTAGTAGTAGCTGCCCAAATGTGATGGTACGTGGGTGTTGGGATGGCGTGGTACATTAGGATTTGGGTAGATGCTTCCCGTAGGGGATGTCCAATAGGGTGACGCTGGTCCGAAGAAACTGGATGAAGTGACGGGCATGGAGGAAGGATGGGGAGGCACAAAGTTCACCTTCTGCTGATGTGCATGGTATGAAGGCATATAAGAAAGATCTGTTGGATACTTGTACATTGAAGACTCAGTTGGATGAGGTTGAAGAGCCTGGGCAATGCCATGAAAGTCAAATTTGTAGGCATACCTTTTGCCATGCACTTTGGTCATAATGTTTTTGTCGTAGTAGTATCGGAGAGCTCGGCTCAGCTTGTCATAATTCATGTTGGGCTTGCTTTTGCGCTCTCCCCAGCGCCTTGCCACCTCATCAGGATCTGTCATCTTGAACTCCCCATTGGTCCCCTCCCATGTAATGCAACTGGCATTGGAGCTGTCTGACAATAATTCGAGTAGGAATTGCCACAACTGGATCTGTCCACTCCCTGCAAGAAGTGAGCCAAAAGAGAAAGGAAATGACATTCGATGTTATTGCTAAAGAAAGACAAAGTCTAGAATCAATGACTGCCTCAGAGTGCAATCTTCTGCCATTAAAGTCAATTGCAAATCACCCATTGGCTTTAATGGAGGAGGATTGTCCTACTTGTGTTTGCTAGGGAAGCGTCATTCAAGCCTTGTATGTTACTGGAAAGAGCTAAGCATACTATCCCCCCAAAACAATTTATTCAACCCCCTCTTTTTCTGTTTACAAAATCATCTGCCAATGGGCTTCAACATTTCCAAAAGTGCCCACTGTACAAAATTACTTGATGAATGGTTGAAGTTGCTATCTTCTAGTTCACAAATTGTTCATTGTCTGCCACCCTCATTGTTTTAACTACCTGCTATTCATAATTTCTCATATCCTGCTATGTGAACAATTACCTAAGTCACATCCTATGGTCTCTTTTCTCCAATTTGTTGACCCCTGATCCCTTTCAGATGGCTGCACCAATACTTTCACAATGAATATACATAATAATATGAATCCATATGAGCATTCAGGGGTTTTCCAAACACAAATTTGTTTGTGAAAACAAACTACATTCATACCAGTGTAGATTTTTGTACCCATCCCTAAAACCTATATGACCACATTGCCTCTGAACTAATGACCCTTATTCTTTGGCTCAAGTAATAGAGGAAGATTTTGCTTCCAGAGGTCCCTAATGGCAAGCCCATTGAGAGAAATCTGGGACCCCCATACAGCTGGAGGTCTCTTACTGCCCATCCCCATATCATAAGCTCTGACATCAATTTCTGGAAACCATACTGGTTCTTTATTTACACATAAGTTGCTTACAATTATTACTTTACACATCATATTTGAATACATATCAAGAAAGAAAATTCTTGTACTTTTTGACAAGCACCCCTGATCTTGAGGGCCTGGTACAACTGTACCCGTATACGCTTTCATTAAGCCTGCCTGATTCGATACCACAGATTCACTTGGGGTCATTGCACAAATGCTACATAGCTGTAAGTTACACGGCACTACCTTTATGGGTGGGTCAGGGATGGACACTCTCCTTTAGTTGACATGATAGAGCTTGGTTCCAATCCTGCTCACGTGTGGTCATGGAGGAAGAATCAAATATTTGTGATCAGCAAATTCAAGGGGTGGGCAATAGCAATGAAATGTCTTCAAGGTGTTTAGTCAAACAAAGCTTCCTTACTTTGTAGCATTCACTCATTCCACAAGCGTATACTATAAAGGCATAATTTTATCCCTCAGATAGAGAGTCAGCTCAAGACCCTTCTCTCTACTTTGGACTCACTATGGGATGATGCAAACAAGCTCTTGGACAGAGGGTCTGAATGGGGGCTTCCCAAAGGAATCTTACACACCCAGGGCCATAAAAGAAGGCTGTGATGGGAGCCACATTAGGATTCACATGGGCTAAACCAGTGGCTTTATTAATATGAAAAACTGTACCGAAAGGCAATAGCTACTATCTCAGCTTGTAGACTGGGGCAGGGGTCTATGTTAGGGTTGACCCAGGAATTGGGTGTGTGCGGGGAGGGGGAGCGGGATTGTGCATTCAGAATAGTATCCCAAACTGGACTCACCTGGGTTGGCTAGACGACTGCTGGTGGGTCCCAATATCTGGTAGGGATCTAAGTAAAAAAGACAAAGAAATGTTTCTTTAAGCGTATTGTGCAAAGAGGAGAACACAAGTCTCTATTTTCTCATTCAGAATTATTGAAATGTTCATTTCCCTTCCTTTATTATGTTACCCAAACAGGCTCTGGAATATACCCCTTTTGCCCCTTGCCTTGTTTAACTAACAGCCAACAATTATTTATGGAACAGTGGCTATCAAACTGCCTTCAAAGAGTGTCTTATTTCTTCACATCAAAAAGCCCCCTCGGAATATATCCCACCCAAGTCCTCTTCCGGTCGGAGCGCTTGGCTAAAGAGCTTTATCAGGCAGCATGAAAGTATCACCTGAGTCAGGAGAAAATATGTTTGCATTAAAGTGAAGACCTTGGTGCCCAGCTTACATCTGACCCACTTTCTATCAGAATTTATTATGACTTTCCTTTTGCAGAGGCAGAACCTTTAAAAAACATCCAGCATCGGGCTAGTTCAGCTTGCACTGAGGTCAATGGGAGTTTTATATATTTGGGGCAGACACCTGGCCCTGTTACCTGGTTGGGGTCGCTGCTGTTCTGCATTCTTGTTCACATTTTGTGTCCCTCCAACAGGCGGACCTGTAATGAAAACACAGGGAAAGGAAAATTAGACCTTCTATACGCAGAGTAGAGGAAACATGCTGGATACACATGAACAATTCAATTCTACCTGCCTCTTCACTTTCACATCACCACAGATGTAATCCTGCATTATGAAAATCAGCAGGAGCCTTTGACTCTCATGGATGGAAGATTGTACCATTAATACAGAAGTAAATCTAAACCGAAGAGTGAGCATGTTTTCTAAACTTCAGGGAAAAAAAGGAAAAATGTGTCCTTGGGCAATACCTTGCCACTCTTACTGAATTTGAGTCATATTTTATACAGGGCCCATCTTGAGGGTCTATGTGGGTGCAGAAGACACCCTAGCCTTCCCACTGTGCTGCTGGCTAGCTACCCATGTAGTGGGTATCTGTGTAAGAGGGAGAGCAGCCAGGGGTGCTGCTGTCCTTTAAAAAGTGAGGGGTCCAATGTCCACACCGCCATTCCATAAGTACCTCCACAGATGTTAGCTCTGCCTGCAGTGAAAGGAAGGAGGCCAAAGGCCCCTTGCTCTGGCACCTCTGCTGTAGGCTACACGATATCTCCCTTGCCTGCATATGTGTGTGTGTGTGTGTGTGTGTGTGTGTGTGTGTGTGTGAGAGAGAGAGAGAGAGAGTGATGGCACATTCCAATGAACAGTGCTAAAGCAAAGGAACTACTTCAATTTTATTAAATCAAGGTAACTACTTCATGTCAGTATCATTCACACTACAGCTGCACAGATGTAGTAACCACAGTTTCCCCCATTGTTTAGTCATGACTCCTTTTCTTTTAATTTTGAAGTAAAGGGGTCACACTAGAGTTACTTTAAAGTAAAAGGTGAAGGGGAGAACTTTACTCCCCATTTCTCAGGAGTACATACTTCTCTTCCTATTCCTTAAGAACTTCAGCTTAGAGCTGCCAACGTGTGAGTAATTCAGGAATAAAAGTGACATAAGACTTAACTGCTTCAAAGTATGTTTGTTGGAATGAGTTGAGATACAAAGGGTGGAGAATGGGTAGTGTTGGCTTTGCCCGTACGCACCCAAACTGATGGGTTCTTTCACACAGATGCAGGAGTGTTCACCCCCACAGCAAGTCTGGGGGTGCACCCCCATGTCTGCCTGCTTGCAGTCCAGCTGCCGTGGCCCACAATCCACCTATGTAGTGCCCCCTTCACCACACCATAGAGTTGTGGGCACATCGCCCGCAACTCCATGGCATTGACAGGGCAAACCCCAGCTGAGAGCGAGGCTGCAGCGGCCATCTCCTGAGCAGATGGACAGCAGCCCCACCTCCAGCTGGTGCCCCGGGTTTGGGCTGTTCGCTCTGCAGGCTGTGCTCCTGGATGTTCCGGAGCACAGCCAGCGGGGCTACCCTGGAGGAGGAACAGTTTACCCCACCTCTGCTTCACCTGAACTTCTGGTGGTCTGCCTTTAAATGGACGGCCCTCCCGGGAGTGAGGCAGGGCAGAGGCGGGGCAGCTTTCTGTGTTAAGAAAGACACCCAATGTAGCTGTGCTAGGTTTGTGGCTCTTTGTCTGACTCCAACCTGCTACTTGGCCTGTTCTTGGACTGGGAGGCAGCAGTACAATGATGTGCTGCCTCAGAAGTGAAGCCCTAGATGAGTAGCCCACTGGCTCCTTGCGGAGTAATGTATTACAAATTCTCAGCCCAAGCCTCACCAACCTATTAAAGTAAAGGGGGCCGTGCATTAGCACAGTGCTCTGAGAAATGGAGCTTCTGAATAACAGAGGAAGAATGTGGCCAGTTAAAACAATACAGCAAGCCTAGAGTAACTTCAGCAAAGTTACTTTAAATTTACACCAGTTTGTAAAGAACGAGATTTGAATTTAGCAGGTAGTTTCACCAGCAAGTCTGAGGATGCAAGCCTGCATCCACTGAAGTCAATGGCTCAGCTCCCATTGACTTTAATGGTGAATGACTGCACCCTAAACATTGCAAGAGTTAATGATCCACTTCCTTCAGGGAATGGCCAGACTGCCCAAGGCCAGAAAATTATTTCCACTCCCCACCCTTGGTAGAGTATTAGGTGCATTATAAAAATAATAGCAATAATAATTTGATTTACTTCAGGCTTTTCCTTCTGAGGAACTCAAAATGCTTTAAAAACATTACCTGCCTGAGTCTGCTCCCTTACACAAAGTATTACTTTATTTTAAGAAGTAACTTTATTAACATGAGGTAACATGAAGTATTACTTTACTCCAAGAAGACTCCCAAGGGATTTCCACACGATTACTTAGGGAGCAAGTTATTACTCCTTGAACCATTTTGTTCATGTGGACTAGTGCCTTACTCCATGATCGCTCTTGCTGACTTCAGAGGGAACTCCTTGCAAAGAAAGATACTGTTCAACATGGTTATTTTCTGTCAGCAAGGATAGCAGTGTCTGCTAAGCTTCCCAGAGGCTATCTGGCGAGACTAGTCATTAATAAGTGACTACCCCACCTTTCTGTGGCCAAGACAAAATGTTAGATGGATCACCGGTCTATGCAGAAATGGCAGTTCTCATCTTTCCTCTTCAGCAAGGTCTTTATTTCTGTAGTTCTGGCAATTAATTGTATATTTTCAAGGACTTTACCCAGCTGGCAGTCCCTCATCCACAGTCATTCTGATGTCCTGCAAACAAGTCAACCAAACCAAATCCCACCTAGGACCACGGCTTGTTCATCGCCAGCAACGTGTGTATTTCGCAGACCAGTAGCAGGTCATGGCTACTTACTTTTGGTGATACTGGAATTCATGTTATTGCCCCATCCAGATCTCCTGACTGCATCATAGGAGGGATCTAGTGAAAAACAACAGGCAGGGCGGGGATGAGTTCATGAGGCACTAGCATGGTTCGAGAAGGCTGGAGCTCTGGAGGGCATTATACAGTGGGTGAGGTCCTGGATTCAGAGGCGTGGCTACCATGGAATGAGGGGGTTCAGTTGAACCAGGGCCCTAGGGAGGCCCTTTGCAAGTGGCTTTAGCACCACTTGGAAACTTTCAGAGTGAATGGGGGCAACACTCTGCCCCTGCCCACTCTGAAAATTTTCCAGTGGTGCTCAGACTGTTAGCAAAGGGCCCTGCCAATAAGAAAGTTTTCAGAGAGGGCATGGGTGGAGTGCCAGCCCCCTCCCTCTCCAAACTCCCAAGTTCCTGACTGGATTTCTGCTAGTCCAGGGGGCTCCACCACTTTTGCAGGGGAAGTCAAGGCTGTCTGGGAGCCCCCTTGGGAGAGCCCAGAAGGTTGTCTCTTATGGAGAACCCACCCCTTTGCCCTTAGTGGGGCCATAATTGGGACATGAGTCTGGGCCTGGCATACTACCTGCCCCTCTTCTTAAGACTTGTGACTTCCTTCTGTGACCCCCCTCCCTTGACTGGATGTGGATCCCTATCCAGGAAGGAGGTGAAGGACCGACCTGGACACGGTCTAGGAGAAATGGGATTTTTAAAGTGGATTGAACGAGGTGATGAAGACACACTTGCTGATGAGGAGGTGCATTAGACTCCTCAGGAGAGCAGTGGATGCCCCATCCTTCACACTTTATCCAGTATAGATGTTAAAGACCTAGAAAATATGCTTGGGAAATAGTGCGTAGGTGTCTGAGAAAGGATGAACTAGGTGACTTGCTTCTACGCTGGCATTTCTCAGCACATGGTGCATTATACCGCAACTCCTGTGTTAGCAAAGGTTTTCCCACAAAACAGCAGACCCCACCCGGCAAAGCAGCACCCTATAAAATGCTGTTTGGTGGATGAACCAGAGAACTGAGGGGCCCAGGATGAGGGGTCAAGAGTTCAGAGCCAGCCTGTGCTAAAGGCCAGGAGGTGAAATAAGCCCCTCTTGCAAAACCAGTCTAACCTCAGGGAAGGATTTAGGAGGAGCCCTGAGTAAGACATGGGGCAATCGAGCAGAGGGCTTCCTCCCTTTTGATAACAACACCTGGTAAATCTAGGAGACTCCTAGTTAGCAATGGCCCTCCAGGTGTGATCACAAAAGGACCTTAAGTGCCCCATGTTTCCCAAACTCACCTAACTATGGTTCTCTTCCTGTCTCTTTGGAAAATCCCCAAGCCCTATGTTCATACTTTTTCACTCTTTTAGAAACACCAAAGCTCCTGTGTTTATGCTCGTCTGTTTCTCAACAATCCATTTGGAGCTTTCCCCTCGTTTCACCCTGGACCTCTCTGAAAATCCTTTCTCAGACCCCCGGCATCTCCCTGATTCTTTGTGCAAGTCCCTATAACTGCCCCAGGTTTCCCTGTCCAAGCTGAGTTGCTCTTGAACGTGGACACGTGCAGATTACTCTGTATGGGACCATTTTAAGGATAACTCCCAGACCCCCCC
>QEPC01005433.1:3886238-3953618 GCA_003113815.1 Sphenodon punctatus | reverse complement strand
GGGCTTTGGAGCGGCGCGTTCTTAAGCCTGATAACTGAAGTCTTAAGAACGCGCCGCTCCAAAGCCCCGTGTCTCCAGCCGCCGCCGGCGGCAACGGGGAGAACGTCACTTCCGGCGGCTTTGCTTTAATGCGGCGTTGAGGAGGCGCTTCAGCGCTCCTCGTTTAAAAGCAGCCTAAGGATCTGTGCCTGGAAAGCTTAAGCTGCATTTGTCCTTACTGATTGTGAATCAGTTATTACTCTGCAACTCTCTTTTCACCTCTAAAGATGACTGAATTTTGTCTGTTACAAGTTAGCAAACCACCACCTTACAAACAAAAAGAACGGTAATATAACTGTACTCTGCGCTTGTTCAGAGGATATCTTTATTGAATCAACTTCTATTGGTGAGAGTATGAAAGTGGTTAAGCTACAAAGGCTCCTTCCTCAGACATGCAGAAAGTCAGAACTTCTTCAGACATGCAGAAAGTCAGAAGGTTTTGCTGTTGAAAACACACACTCAGCTGGTGCAGATTTCCACACATTTTGAAAACAACCACCTCACTCTGTGTGACGGTCTCCTGGAACCATCACAAAAGCAGTTAATTATAATCAGCTCCATTTTAGAGAGAGCAAAACTGAGGCACAATATACTTATGTGAGTTGACCAAAGTCATGCAGAGCCTGGAATAACACACACATCTCCTTGCTGCCAGCCTGGTGTTTTAACTTCTAAATATAGTGCTTTGGCATTTCTGATTTCAGATACAGATGAATATGCTGATGGTCACACATCCTTGGTCGTGTAAATTAGTACAGCTCATAAGCTTCAGTGATGTATTTATTTATTTTTATTTTATTTAATGGATTTCTATACCGCCCCATCCTGCAATGCAGCTCGGGGCGGTTTACAACAATAAAAACAATTATGTGAGGCTGATTTTTCCCTAGCTGAGGATTGTTCCCTGAGGCTGTCCCCAGATGAAAGCAATGAATTGCTTAAACATTTTCTGCATTAGTTTGTTCGTGTTCTTAATTTTGAGACCCAGATCTACTATATTGTAGTCCACAATCGGGCCTTGGTAATCAGAGGGCTAGACTGAATAGGTTTTGCTATTGAGAACACACTCTCAGCTGGTTCAAGTTTCCACACATTTTGAAAACAACAACAAATGCAGTTACACAAACTTGCCACGTTTTTGCGTGGCCCTTTCCTCCCCTCCCCCCCCCATCCACTATAATGTACGCAACGTGAACCGTGCACGGTCTGCCAGCCTCCCACCCCAGACTCGAATGCTGAACGCTTTTAAAACAAAATGGAAAAGGCAGAGCCAGGGAAATCATCCAGAGACTCAAGTTTCTGCAAAAACAATCTCATTCCTGGGACCTGAGGCCCAGTGGCTCAAAGAGATTCTACAGAACTCCAGCCAGACAGTTAGTTACACGAGAGTCATTATCTGTCGTAAAGCTGCTCGATTTTAACACTGAAATGTTCCAAACCATGGTGTTTTAAATTTACTACGAGAGCACCAGATTCCCCTTTGGAGTAAATCAGCCTGCTTCCACTGACTTTAGTGGAACTAGACCAAATTACGCCAGCTGAAGATCTGGGCCGTGGGTCTGTTTTAGACTTAAAAGGCCCATTTGAACAATGGCCATGTGACAAATGTGTATTCAATACAAAATGGAATTAAAGAGCACAGAATAAATCATAAAGGCTTTCAAGAACTGTCGTTCTGCAGCTGTCTGGTTTCTATCCAGAGTCTCCCCAGAATGAATGCAGAGTCTATTATGTGTAAGGTGAAGGATATTAATAATGCTCTGCACTTTCAAAACACCTTTCATCTGAGGATCACACAGATTTCCAAACATTCATTTTCTGAAACACACCTGGGAAGGAGCCAAGCATCATTATTCCTATTTTATTTATTTAAACTTGTTAATGCTGCTCTCTGGCAGTCCAGGCTCCATTATGCAGCCAGGTAAACTGAGGCAAGAGAGCTTAAGTGACTCACTTAAGATAAAATGGTCAGCTGCTCCAAAGAAGAAAGTTCTATTTGTCCCCATTCCTTCACTGTAACATTTAGACCATCCTCCATGCCTCCCCAGGCCTGATCCTGGCGTCAGCTGAAGTTACAGGCAATCACTGCCTTACAGAATTGGACCTACGGTGGAATCAAACAAGACAATAGCCCACTAAAGTCTGTGTTTGGTCCGTGCAGCCCCCACACAGCCACCAATCACATGTTTAGCATATCCAGTCTAATAAACAGGTAGCCCCCTGCCCAAATTTAATGTGCTTGCAGCAGCTTCCACCAGTGGTGCTAGTGATCTCCCCTCCCTGTGACTGCCTCTCAGCTGACACACTAGAGCTCTCTCTCCTCAGCTGAGAGGCTGCAAGGGAGGGAGAACGGGGGGAGGGAGATCTTTAGTGCACCTCTCAGCTGAGAGACTGCAGGGAAGGGAGAATGTGGGGGAGATCTCTAGTGCGCCTCTCAGCTGAGAGACTGCAGGGGAGGGAGAATGGGGGGGAGATCTTTAGTGCGCCTCTCAGCTGAGAGACTGCAGGGGAGGGAGAATGGGGGGAGATCTTTAGTGCACCTCTCAGCTGAGAGACTGCAGGGGAGGGAGAATGTGGAGGGAGATCTCTAGTGCGCCTCTCAGCTGAGAGACTGCAGGGGAGGGAGAATGGGGAGGGAGATCTCTAGTGAGCCTCTCAGCTGAGAGGCAGCCGCAGAGGAGGGAGATTGCTACCGCTCCCACCTCTCAGCTGAGAGGCAGCCGCAGAGGAGGGAGATTGCTACCGCTCCCACCTCTCAGCTGGCCGGGCACAACCTAGGCGGGACTCTGTGTGCTTGTGGATCTGGATGCTGGTGAGGCTGTGGGCCAACCTAATTGCCAAGATGTGAACACGTGGACACTCATTAGCCCTGATTGGCCCACATGGTGGGCCCGCAATGCCCTTGGGCTTCGCTGTGAATGGCGGCTCTGTGCTGACCACGTGGAGGTCACACGGCAGACACTGAATGCGGGAACGTGCCTGGTGAAGACTAATGTGGGCTATTGTCTCATTTGATTCCACTCTTAGTGTTGCCACCTCTTGCGGCTTGACTCCAAGACTCCCATTTTGGCCTAGAGTCACCTCAGGGTCCAGCTGTGAGAGCTGGGAACCCCAATTCCCCTCCCCCCCCACCTCTGCTGCATTTCTGACGGCCTCATTCGCTACAGCATTACGTCAAACTGTGTCTTGGTGTAAAGTCACTGACGTCAGTGGAATCACACCAACAAAACCAAAATAATACAAGCCCCAAGAGTTTGCTCCCACTGATGTCAGTGAGATCGGGACAGAGCAAAAAGACTGCTGTGCTCCTGAAACCAGGAAGCGAGTTACGATCCTGGTTCCTGGGATGATGCTATCACACCCGGAGCAGAACCTTATGCCCATCTCAGAGCTGCAGAAACAGCTTTGAGGACGTGTCTCTGGATGGAAGGCCAGGCCCCACGGGCCTTCATGAGCTCCAATGAGCAATGGTGCCTTGGGCTGGGTCTCTGGTGGCAGAGGGGTCTCTTGGCAAAAGGGCTCACAGAAGCGTTTCCCTGACTCAAAAGAAAAAATCTCCCCGATCAAGTTTCCTCACTTCAGCGATCCCATCCTTGACTCCCAGCAGCCACTTAAGTCTCAACGCCAGTGAGTGAGCAAAGCATAATGAAGGCACTGTTTAGGATATTATATATTAAAAAAATAAATTCCTCCCCGATTTTTTTTTTTTTTTTTTTTTTTAAACTGCTGCTTTTCAAATCTGAAAGTTTGGGAGAGCCAAGCATTTGCACTGAACAATACAGCTCACAGTCTCTCGACTTCCTGAGCTGCTCAGTGAGTGCTGACAGCTCTTTCATTCCACTTTTTCCTTAGGAACTTATTCAATCAAACCCGATTCAGAGAAGGACAGTTGCTAGCCACCCTCGTAAAACATGCCTGGAGACATGTGGGCAGAGCCTCTGGCCACATGGTTCTCTGCTCCTTTTCGAGTCAGCTGGACACAGCGGTGAAGACAGGCCAATAGCTGCTGCGATAAGGAGGGGAGATTTTCAAAGTCAGTGGTGGCTACAAACATAGAATCATAGAGTTGGAAGGGAACTCAAGGGTCATCTAGTCCAGCGCCCTGCTTGGATGCAGTCGGACACCGTCATTGCTGTGTCTGAAATTCAGTCATAGAATGACTTGTCAGGATGCCAAGTGGCCTGGCCCTGGCCTGGTTGCTGTCTTTCAAACCCTTCAGCCCTCTGTTTTCACAAAGCCTGCAGGCACTTGTGGGCCCCTGGGAGCTTCTGGAGCAGTAGTGGCTGCAGAGTCCTAGGAGTGTCCACGCCTTAGGCTCCCAGGACTGGTACTTCCTGCAGGGCTTGTGACTCCCCCCTTCTGCCTTAATGTCCCCATCCCATCCCTGTCCTAGGCCTCATTCACAGCCCCACTCTCTCCATACCAATTCTAAAGCTGGCCCTGCTGGAAACTTTGTCTCCAAGACCCACAATGGGCCACTGGATTAGAAGACCTGCCTCAGAGGGAAGAGTGCAGCTTAATGGATTGATGATAGCACCGCACACGCATCCCCAGTCTCCAAGGTCTTACACCTAAGCAGGATCCAGATATTTCATTCTCTCTCTCACACAAGCATGTTGACACATTTCAGAGCCTGGTTACCAGGTTCATTGCTAGGAGAGGCGCTTGTGTTATGGAACAACTGTCCTAAACGTTTCTCTGACAGCGACATCCTTGGCAGTATCGCAACAAACAAAAGGGCAGGTGAGGCCGTGACTCTGGGTCTCCAAGCTGGAGAGGGGCCTGAAATTTAACATAGAGGTGACACCAAATACCAGGCAGAATCCAAGCAGTTTATGGGATTCTCCATGCAGAGAACGTTCAGTCTTTTCTAGCAAGTCCTTTCGCTTCAGTTGGAAGAAAGATGCTGGAAGCTTGGCTGGAATTTAGATTATCAGCTTTGAATGGAAATGCAGGGCCAGGTGTCCATGGGGAATACAGGTTTGCAATTAATCTAAATGAGAGAGAGAGGTTGGAAAACATAGGACCTCTCTGCTGCACTCCTAAAACAGCAGGGAAAGGATGCACATGGATACAGGCCAGAGAAAGAGTCTGGTTGCCATGCTGGTCCCGTCTTGTCAATGGCGACCAGACTCCGATGCTTTCAGCCCCAATGCTTTCTGCCATTTTTGTTTCCCCTTTGGATCCCATGCTAGAGAAGCATTATTTTTTAAATGATGAATCTTAGAGGCTAAGTTTCTAGGGCTGCAGATAGGCCCAAAACAGGATCCACCCATTCCAGAATGTTTAGTGGTATCATTTTAACTGATGGCAGCATATTTTAACCCCTTAGGGATTTTGATCAGGTCCCAATACGACCCAAAGGATGCATGCCACATGTTCTCATAACACAAAATGTCTGTAGGCGCCAGTGTGTCTCAACCGTGGGTGGGAGGGGGTGTTCAATGGAATAAAGTGGCAGGGGTGAAACAGGCTTAGATTACCTGGGAAGGCACCCCAAAAATCCTTGCTATGCTGCAATTCCCTTTACGGCACACCAGCCAAGCCCTAGTAACAGAGTAATCCCCAGCAGAGAGGAACACACAGTCCTACCTCCCTGGCCATTTTATCACTCCAGTGTTGGCACAGGAGCTTATCATCTGCAGGTCTTGAACATCCTCTCTGTGTCTGTCTATAGCTGTCAGCATCAAGGAGAGAACTCGGATCCTCCTGCTTTGAAAGCACAAGTCCATAGCTCAAAGGAGATCTCTTTTAATAGCGCTGCATGCACAGAAGTTGTAGCCTACGGATAAGCAGTTCTGACTATGCCCAGGAGGGGGCAGCAGCTATTTCAGTAAAAGAGAATTCTACTATCATTTTAATTTATCAAAATTTACAATCAACTATACTGCTATGATATGTTTAGTTTATTAATTTCAGTATAAAGTAGGGAGTGGGTGATGCTAGCTGTGACCTGTAGGCAAATGAGGGAGACCAAAATTTTGTGGATTTCTAAATTTGGATTTTAATCCAGATCTGGTTCTGGGTTTTGGTTTTGTGGCTGGAATCCCATTTCCAGAACTAGGCCAGACCTGGAGACAATCTGAAAATCCATTTCAGAATCTTCAAAAACATTCTTCTTTCCCTAACAGAGGCAGGCAAAGGTTTGGGGCTATTCTCATCAAGTGAGATGCTCATTCTAAATCATATCTGATCCTCTCCACAGCTTGAGTTTGTGGAGTGGGCTCTGCTGGGGGGAAGTATCAGATCTCTCCCTCCTGGGAACCCTGGAGCCCCTGATTCCTATCCCTCACTTGGAGCACATGCCTTGCCTACAGAAATCAGTCACTCCCTGTTGATTTTGGGCCATAAGTGACAGCCCCCAGTTGTGCTAGTTAGTCTAGAAAAACATCCCGGAGCCTTGCAGCGGTGGAACATCTCTGATTCATGTCTGGATTCGACTCTGCCCTGCACAAACTTTCTGATGACACATTACTGAAAGAGGGGAGGAAGTGTCCCGTGATTTCTTTTCTTTTGCTGCTGTTACTTGGATGTCAGTAAAATAACCCCAAAAGCACAGAGTGGGATGGAGGCTCAAGTATCTATAATCAGGAAAATTCCTCCCAAAACTCAACTGTAAAAGAAACTGGAAAACTTCTTCGGTGTCTACATGTCTCAAGCGTGGGAGGGAGAGCACCCACCCACACGTACCCAGATCATTGTATGTGTGCACAGCTAGACACACATACACACTTGTACACACACAAAAATGGAAAATGGACATGCAAATATAAATATGCTGAAAAGCATAAAGCATGCACTACATTCCCTTATACAAAGAAAGGCTGACACAAGAAGTACACAGAGTAGTGGTTAGAGACAAAACAGTACAGCGGTATCTTTCACTGGATCAACTCCAGCTAATGGAGGTATGCAAGCGTTAAAATCTCCCAGGGTCCTTCATCGGGCAAGTCAGGAGGATGAAGGGCCCGATGGGATCCGAAAGCTTGCCTACCTCCACCAACTGGATTTGGTCCAATAAAAGCTACCACTGTACTACTTTGTTTCTACTGCCTCTATTTGAGACCAACACAGCAACCATACTTTCCCTACATAGTAGTGGAGACATACAAATGCACACTCTGAAAAGACACTACCCACATTTCCAGGGACACAAATGCAACTGTAAGAAAAGGAAGCAGGAGATGCACAAACATGCTCACATGCTCACTGCAGTCAAAGCTCTTTTTACACCATTTGCCTCCTCATCAAGACAAAAAAATTGACTCGTGTCTTTCGAAACAGCCTGGTCTATTCCAAAAACTGTTTTTGAGGCAGCAAGCTCAGTCCAGCTAATGTCTAACCCACACACATGTGCAAAAACATTGCATGCAGTGCACCCAAGGCAAAAAAATAATAGTTCTTTTGCTAGGAGAAAAGGAAGGATAATGGTTACTTAGAAAGTGCTCCAGACAAGCTGTCAGGTTGAATTCAGAGAACTGGAGTCTAGCTCTGGGACAGCGCTGGCTTGCAGAGATCCCCTGTGAGTTGGGTTTCCTGCCTGCTACAGCTTAAAGACAACGATTCTTTGTTTCCAGTTTTTTTTGGTGAAAAAACATGCGGCTGCCTCCGAATAGGGTCAGGGAGAAAGCAGACAAAACACTAACTCTGGAATTTCAAAGGAAAACAATTAGAAAAAACCCCAAAGAGCAAGCTACTGTCTCTCCTGGAATCATAAATCCCTGCTTTGGACCACAGAATCATAATAAAAACAAGTGGAAAAAACAGCCCCCTCTTTTGCTGCAATGAAGCTAAAAATGGATTAGGAATATTTCATCACCAGGAGAAGGGACATTGTATGTATATATAAAAAAAATCACTGCATGCAGGGCCAGTTAAAAGAGAACAGAGTTGCAACTGCACGTTTTTTGATACGGAGAAAGCCCTTTTGGTTAGATGACCTGCTGCAAAAACAAGGGCTATTACAGACAAGCTTAAATGAACATGTTACTAGAGCTAGTTGAATTTTTGTTTTGTTTTATTAAGAAATGGTTTTTTAAGAAAAAAAATGGCACTTACCATTTTCTTTCAAGTTTTTTTTTTTTAAATGGAAACTATGCAACAAAAAATCTTTGTTGGTTTTCAGAGACTATTTTTCACCACTTTCCTCCCTTTTAAGGATTTCACTCCTTTTTGTTCTGTTTCCAGCACCAAAAGGGGAAAAAGTTTAATTAAAAAAAAATTGAAAATCAGTTCTTTTCCATAAGCTTTTGCAATTCTCCCCAACCCCCAACTTTAGTCTTCTGGACACACACACACACACACACACACACACACACACACACACACGTGACATGCAACATCCACCAAAAACACACACACTGCCACAAGCAAGAATGTGTTCATACAAGCACACAACCCTGTTCTGCACAACACCACAAGCACACCCATAACACAAGCAAACAAAAACAAGTCTGTGGGCAGCTGAACACCATTGCTTTTATCCTACAAAGCACTTAAGTCCAGGTTTACTTTTAAGTAGAAGGGCAATCCCAGTGAAGACAATGCTCTGTTCACATGCTTAAAGTTAAGCACATGCTTACATGGCTTGTCAGGATGAAACAGCGCTTGGCATCTTGCAGGCTCTATCCTGGATTGAGAAATATAATGCTAGTCATGCCGTTTGTGCCACGGTTTTTATTAAAGATATCTAATGGAAGGCTTGAGTCAGGATTGAGACCCCGTTGTGCTGTATGCTGTGGAGCAGGGATTCTGGAACTATTTGGATCAATGGCCCACTGTCAACCCTCAACATTTCTCACAGGACATTTGGCACGTGGCTGCTGGAGATAGATGACCATGACTTGGTGCATGCTCAATGCAGGTTGCTAAAGGTTGCACAAAGCAGGCAGATGATCCTGGCTGACAATGCAGCCATTTCCATGGGATGAAGGGTGGCTATGGCATTGGAAGGCCCTTTTCTGGAGCTGCAGCTGGCTCCATGGACCAACTGCAGAGCATTTATTATAGCCTCATGACCACTAGTGATCCATGAACCACAATTTGTGAGCCACTTTGATCCTATTCAGGGGCCTATAGCTGTCATTACCGAGGCAGCGGTACTAGGTACAGCCACACGGTGCACTTACCATGCCTTGGACAGCCTTACCCCACTCTGGGCAGCCTCACCAGGCGATGCATTGTATTGTGTGCCTGGCAGCCGCCAGATGTTCACCCCAACGCGTGGCGGGGAAGCTGGTTGCAACGCACTGCATCCTTAGAAAAAGGCAGAGGATGCAGCACATTGCAGTCTTACCCAAAGTGAGTAAAGGCTGCCCAAAGCACGGTACCTTGCCGCCGCTCATGTGCCCAGTTGCCATCTGCCCCACCGTGCAGCAAGATCCACTGCGGGGCTCTGAGTGGTGGACGCTAGTTCCAGTCCTGCACAGCCACGTCACGGAATGGGATAGTTTGGGGGACGGGCACCTGCTCGTGGGGTCGGCACCTCAGCTCGCCATGGGGCAAGCCAGGGCAGCTGACAGTGACCCGCCCATATGGCTGCTCCGTGGAGGGGTGGGGATGATCGTCTCTCCAGCTCCTCACATTGGTCCCAAAGTGTGGTGGGACAGCAACTGCCCACCCGCAACAGGGCGTGCAGAGATAGAGCCTGCCGCAGCTCGCGTGGAGGCAGCCTGTGGGGATGTGAAGCAAAATGGAAAGAAGGCAGGAAGGAAGGCTGGTGAGAACCAGGATGAAGAAAGGAAAGACCTTTCTATTTCTGTTAAAAAAACCCATATCTTTATCTTTCACTTCCATCTCACCTCACTCTACACACATACAGGTCACTCCAGAACCACATACCCCACTTTCCACAGTCAGACAATGTTCTACGTCTACACACACTTTATTTCACCTCTAAGGCCGTTTTTACATGGACGCCGCCTGGCCCCCCGCTGGGAGTGTGGGCGTGTATCTAGTGGGGGGCATCTGTGTAAATTATTATTATTATTATTATTAAACATTTATAAAGCGCCAGCAACAACCTGGCGCTGTACAGAACATATAATCAGCTGCGGTCCCTACCTGTGGCTTACAATCTAAAAGACAAGGAGGGGGAGACAAGGAGAGGGGACAGTGGGAGAGACATGGGAGAAGACAAACAAACATTCAGGCGGATGCGAAGTCTCAGGCGCGTGTACTTGGCTTGGTTACAAGGTGGTCGGTAGCAGCAGTCAGCAGAGGAGGGCCGACAGTAAGAGCAAGGGGAAAGACTAGAGGGCATTGGGAAAGGCAGCATGGAAAAGGTGGGTCTTGAGGAGGGATTTGAAGGAGCGGAGGGAGGAGGCGAGGCGGACGTCGGCAGGGAGGGAGTTCCAGGCATGCGGGGCAGCGAGGGAGAAGGGACGAAGGCGGTTGGGCGAGCAGGAGAAGCGAGGGAGAGCGAGGGAGGGGACAGCGGAAGAGCGGAGAGCGCGCGCAGGAGCGCGTAGGGCGATTAGGTCCGAGAGGTAAGGGGGAGCTTGGTCATGGAGCGATTTGAACGTGAAAACCAGGAGTTTGAACAGGATACGTTCCGGAAGGGGGAGCCAGTGAAGGGAGAGGAGGAGAGGCGTCACATGGTCGAAGCGACGGGCAGAGTGAATGACCTTGGCGGCAGAGTTTTGGATCGCCACAAGGGGGGACAGGTGGGAGCGAGGGAGGCCAGCAAGGAGGAGGTTGCAGTAGTCGAGGCGAGAGATAACCATGGCATGAACAAGGATTTTGGCCGAGGAGACAGATAGAAAGGGGCGAATGCGGGCAATGTTGAGGAGAGCGAATCGGCAGGATTTGGCCACAGAGTCAATACCACAGCGATGGGTGAGGGGATGGGTGTTCATCCATGTGAACAGCACGGACGGTGGGTGGGGGTACTTGCTTGCTCCTGACGCACACCCACCTCCATCCATCACCCACCCACCGAGACATCCAGCAAACCAGAGGAGGCTCTGTGGGTGGAAGTGGGTGTGCGCCCATGAGAACGGTCGCACACCCACCTCCACGCACTGCGGCAGCACACCCACCCTCCACCCACCGCTGCCCGTGTAAAAAGGGCCTAAGAGAGAGAGAGACACACACACGTTATTCCACAAATACCCACGTTAGTTCACATGAGCAAACACATACACACTAGCTACGCAGTGTTCATATGCACTACTCACACCAAGCACATACACTAGACACAGTTATACTCAGTATCTCGCAGAGTCACACAGTGCTTCTGCATGAGTGGGTTAGATCAGTGGACCATCCAGCCCAGTTTCCTGTCTCTGACAGTGGCCACCTTCCATTACTTCAGTCTTACAAGATGCTGGGCATTCTGGCCCTGGAGACACAGTTCTTCAAAACGTGAGCAGCAATATGCACACGGAGTAGTGATGACATTAGTTTTGGGTAGGATTTCATGCATACTTGTAATTAAGTATGTGCTTAAGTTCCCTGCTGGATCAGAATCGAAGTAGCTAAGTAGCTTTTTGCATCAAGTCTATAGGCCTTGACAACTTTCCTCTATATGCCATTTTGTACTCCCCTGTGGAAAACTATTTAGATGGGACTGTGCTGTGGGAAGTCACTTGCTGAGATTCTGGACTATTTCGTTACTGTGCCCATGACTGAAGACAGGTAAAGCAATCACAGATTTTTCTTATAGGTCCTTGATACCTGCAGTAGATTAGCCAGAGAGCCAAGTCATGGAAAATGAAACAGACTCTCCCCCCACACCCAGAGAAACAGTAGATGGGCACAAATCATTTTATTTAGCAACGAGAGCAGCCTCATTTCATTTACCAGAAAATCGCTCCTTAGCCAGAAAATCCTGATGATTCTCATTAGAGCAATTTGTATCTCCAAGGCAGCTGAAGGCAATTTGTACCAATGACGCTCAATACTGTACCCTGGAGAGGTTAAGAGTGAAGAGACTCAGACAATGTCTAGGGTCGTCGGGACCTTGGAACAGATTCTCCCCAAAATGCACCAAATAAATTTGCTGCAGGCCCCATCTTTCTAGCAGACATAGAAATGTTATGAAGCTGGCTTATGTCAAGCACGGAGTCAGGAAAGCCATTAGGCACGTACCTAAGAGCTTTGCTGAATAATAGGGTTGTTTTCCAGGATCAGGAGGATCTAGAACAGAGGACACTGGCACATAGAGTGACAGAACGCCTTACCCACTCTTCTTATTTTATGGAACAGAAATATTCTTTTGCTGCAGAAAAAGAACACGAGAAGTGCCATACTGGGTCAGATCAATGGTCCATCTAGCCCAGCTTTCTGTCTCTGACAGTGGCCACCTTTGATTGCTTCAGAGAAGTGCCCACCAGGTCATCGTGGAGCAATCAATTTTCTGCTGTTTCTTCCCAAGCCCTGGTAGCAAGAAGTCTTGGTCCCTGACCAACTTGGTTGTTTTCACCCATTGACAAGACGGGGATGAGCCGGATCCCTTGGTTACACTGAGGAGGGCCACTGCAGCTGCCACACTGTGGGCCGGTGGGAGGGCAGTTCAGACAAGCAGCCTGCCCCCCCCCAGGTGAATCAGGCAAGGGGGCTGTCATCACAAGTCCCTCCACATCATGGGTTGGCCAAGGAGCCATTTACATGGGGCAGGACTCTTGGACCCCTGCTGCACAGCAGGACTAGGTCCCCAGCTGCCAAACAGCTGATTGGGGGGGGGGCTGGAAGAGTGCATTCATCCAGGCTGTCAAACAGCTGATCAGGGGTTCCAGAGAAGCTTGCTCACCCCAGCTGCCGCTTTTTGGTGGCCGGGTTGAGTGTGCTCCTCTGAGCCCAAATCCTTGGATTTTCCTTCACGGTGGGGCTGGGCGGAGTCTAACAGATGGCGCACATTAGCTTGGATTAGCCCAGCCGGGCAAGTCTTAGCATGTCCTGTGTTGCCGGCCTTCTCCAGATAAACCATCCAGTAGCGGCCAGCAGCCCATTCCAAGGCTGCCAGAACATCTGGTCAGCCACCAAACTGACGAGCGGGTGACTGGTGGGCTACTGTCTCATTTGTTTTCACCCAGTGTCTAAAGGCACTCTTCAAATGCCTTGCCGGAGTAACTGTCAGCTCTCAAAAGGGCTGCTCAGACTCAAAAAGTGAAGGAAGGAAGGAAGGAAGGAGCACATACGTCTGATACGTGGATAATACAAGGAGTATGTAGCAAGCACACACTTTGTATTCCAATTTTACTAAGTAGATCCTTGTATACTCCTTGGTGTAGCTGCATTCCCTACTACTGGAAGGGGGACCAGGGAGGCCCCATTCCATTGTCTGCACCAGGGCCCAATAGTTACAGCCTGGCACAAAGGGAGCCCCAGGCTTAGTTGAGACTTCTGGTACTAATACCAGGAGTCGCATCGAGCCCTGCACCTGCCTCAGCTGCCCTGCTGATCTCTTTGGTTTTACTCCCCTACTACTTGACGTGTTGGGCTTTTTCAAAGTCTCCCTACATATCAATGAAAGACCCACCCAAATAACGGGGAAATTGATTAGGCCAAAACGGTCCACTCACATGATCCTTGATGTATAAAAGAAGCCAACTTGGGGGCAGGGGGAAGAGCTAAAGCCCATTTGTTCTTTCTTCTCTGTTTCAATTGCAGTGAGTGGAGGTGCGACTTGGAACAACAGCAGGTAAAAAAGAAAACTCTTGGCCTCCAGAGGAGCGTTATGTTTGCATTGAGTGTCTCCCTTTAGTAAACCTGGCCAAATACCGACTCTCCCCCCCTTTGTGTCTTAGCAGGAGCAGCACCTGCCCTGAGCTTGGACAAGCTCTGTGTGTTTGTGTGCATTTATGGGGGGGCTTGCATGTTCCCTTTATTCAAATAAACCCGAGTCAGCTTTTATTGTTTTTAAATAGACAACTATTAAAGCTGAGAGGGAGTCGGAGACAGGCCCAATGAGCTTTGTCTCTGCAAAGCGCCAGGTTTTATCTGCCAAAGACTGGCTTGAAGAGAGGCAGCAAAGAGGCGCGAACAGGAGCAAGCAGGCGGCTTAAGTGGAGGACTCTGCTTCGGACAAAAGAAACACCTGCAAAGAGCTACGTTAATCCTATCTCTCTCGGTGTCTGAGGGCCAGGGCAGACGTCAGAGGGGAAATGCCCTGTGGTGCAGTAAGAGTCCTATCCCGACGTAGCGTGTGGGGGAAACTTCTTCAGACTCTGCATTTAGCAGCTCATTTATCTTGTGATCTTGATTTGCTATGGCCTTTCAGCAAAATGGGGCTTTAGGTTCTCTGCCTCTTACCTACCATCAAATTTCTCCTCCCCCAGCCACATCCTTCTCATGATGGGCTTGGGCTCTGAAGCCATGTGGTCTGGAAAACAACACTCATTTTATGCAGGAAACAAAGGCCAAAGCAAAGAACTGAACACCTTGGATCTGGGCCTGCACAGGCAAAGAGTAGAGCAGGGAGAGGGAACCTCTGGGATGGGGGCCAAATGTGGCCCCAGGCAAGTTTTTACGTGATCCCTTCCAGTTCCTAGATCTGGCCCTTGGATTCAGTTCCTACCTCCAAGCAATGAAGGACTGAGCTCAGGGCAAGGGAACAGATCCATGATCCAGATCCATGATCTGGACCTTCTTTTTCTTGACCATATCCCTTAAGCATCCTGACACCCAACTTCTGTGTGGCCCTTGGAGCTTGTACGAATTTTAAAGTGGCCCCTGGAAGGGGTGGGGTGGGGGAGGAGGTTCCCCACCCCTGTAGTAGAGAAAGAGGAGTCAGGTCTCCTGGGTTCTGTTCTTGATCCTGGCCCTCACTGCCCTTCTGTTTCTCCTTTGTCTACTTACAGTGTAAGCTCCCTGGGGCAGAGACTGTCACTATCTCATTTACATAGTGACCAGCATAAAGGGGCCTTGTTCTCAGCTGGGGTCTTTCAGTGATCTCATAATACAATTATACCAGAAGGCAACCAACACAACAGGAATCCTCTGCGTTTCCTCAGTCTCCCCAAAACAACATTCTTTTTTCCAGGTTGCTACCAAAAACCAACTATTTCCCAGGGTTTTTTTTGCTAATGAACATCTAGAGGTTTTAGATGTTGTTTAAATAATCTCAAAATGCTAACCGTCTGAAATTTCTAGATTTTACTTAGCCAATTTCCCTCTCTTCCATCAATGAAAGCAGAGGAAACTTTGTAATTCAATAAACCAAGTACAGAGAGCAAAGCCAACTGGATCATCAGCTAGTCCACATGACAGGCTTCCTAAGACTCACGGGCCTATCAAAACCTTCCTCCAGTTATCTCCAGTTTCTTCACCCAGAGCACAGAGATAATAAGCCCTGGATAAAATCTAGAATCATCTTGACAACAACAATAGTATTTTTAGTGATACTTCCCTCCAGAGCAGATTCTGCAGATCGATCTTTGTCTTAAAACCTAGAATCTCCATGTCAACACAGGAAGGGTGGTAACTCTAATCACTGGTGGGTCACGTGAAAGGTGACCTGGGATCATTAATGGTTAGAAGCGGCATAGGCCTCCGTTGCAGGTCTTGTTGGAACACAGAACCTGGACCATGAAGCCTGGGCACCAGGAACATAGTTAGTGGAAATTAGGGATGGGCGAACGTGGTTCAGAAGTTCGGAGTTCGGACCAAACTCTGTCTGTTCGGTCGACCGAACCAAACTTCCGAACCAAACTCAAATTTCAAACCGAACCGAACCGAATTTCCGAACTCTGTTCTGTTCGCCCATCCCTAGTGGCAACACACACCAAAAAACCTGGTTTTGAATGGCCGAACTTGGTTCGGAATTCGACCGAACTCGGTCTGTTCGGTCGACCGAACTGAACTTCTAAACCGAACTCGAATTTCAAACCGAACTGAACCGAACCGAATTTCCAAACTCGAATTTCAAACTGAACTGAACCGAACTGAATTTCCGAACTCCGTTCTGTTCGCCCATCCCTAGTGGAAATGAGCTCTGATGCAGAAGATGGAATGGGGTCCCAAAAGCAGGGGGTGCAACTTTACAAGGGAGAGCGGGCCCCTCAGGCTCATGGGCCCCCAGCCAAACTGCACAGATGGACACACAGGTGGTCCTTATTATAGCTGCGTCATTGTGGGGAATTAGTAGGGATGGGACACTGGGGAGAATACCAGATTTACCGTTATTGGTTCTCCCCAGTATCAAATGTACTGATATCGGCATACCGGATTTTTAACACTGGCCGCTTTCCCGTTTTTTTTTACATTGCAGCCATTTACTTCAATAGCTGCGATATAAAAAAAACTGGTAAAGTGACCAATGTTAAAAATCCGGTATGCCGATACCAGTGATTATCGGATTAATCCAATATACCCGATTTTCAATACCGATATTCCCACCCCTAAATTAGTGCATCACTGTTTGAGAGGGAAAAGTACCAGCTAATGCATAACCAATTCCACTCTTTCTGCAACGTGTAAAAGGCCAGATTGCAGGGGCGTAGCAAGCTACAATAGGTGCGGCACCGGCAGGTTTAGCTGCAACAGGGACAACAAGCCTTGGGTGGGGTCCGCATGCATGTAGAGTGCCTGTGCGCACTGGAGGTGAGTGCCTCAGCAGAGGACCCATTTCATCTTCTACACCAGGGCCCATTCTCACCAAGCTACGCCCCTGCAGGACGCTCAACTAGTTGACATAAACAAAAGAAAGTGTTATCAATCCATTGTCACATTAACAATAAATCCGTGTGAGACTGGACATTCACGCAGTATTGCACAGGCCACTGTCTGGCAAGGCAAGGATCTGAATTGTGGCACAACCTACAAATCAGCGACCCAAGGATTTGCCGACAAATTGGGCTCTGCCCCAAGTTCCCAATAATCTGTACACACAGTGGCTGTTGAAGGAGACTCACTTTTAGAGAGTCCGAAATAGCTTGGGAACAAAGGAGGCAGACTAGTATTTATTAAAGCAAACCACGGGATCCTTCCAAAGCCAAACTCGGCAGCTTTCAGGGTTTGCTCAAGGTTTGCAAATGTTAAATTGAAACAGACCGCACTAGCTTTTGTGGAGGATGAGAGGGTTAGGCCTATAAACCCTGGGTGAAGCTGGGATTTAGATTAAATGATTTCTAAGGGAAACAGAACGGTCTAGTACTGGCTCCAGGAACTCTGCGGTGGGAACCAGGGGGTTCACAGAGACCTAACCTCTGTAGAATGGATTTAAAGTAAAGTGTGGCTCTCACGCTGAACCAGACGTTCCCAACTGTGCTGCAGAGTGGAGAGCAGAAGAACCGGCTGCAAAAGCTATGATGGGACTCCTTCCAGCCCTGCAGAGATTTCACCATGGACTCACTACATCAGACTGCAATCAAAGCAGCAGCCAATTCCTACCTACATGGCTACAACACCCTAAGAAGGGTTAGCATGCAGCCACACATAAAGGAGTCACTCAGCTACTAAGAACGGAGCTTAGGCTGCCAGTGGGTGCTTTCCCATGTGGCTTACTGCACATGATTTGCTTCCGGGAAAGAATCTGGAAGGCAAAGCAACGTGCATTGTTTGGAACGTGGGACCCACCAGGCATTTTTGCCAGCAGTCCTACAGGGGATCACAGAGCTGGTTTTCCTGACTCTGCAAGCCCCTGCAGGACCACTGGCAACCCCCCTCCCGCCCCGCCCCCCCGTGCACACTTTGCTTTCAGGATTCTTTCCGGGAAGCAAATCGTTCACAGTAAGTGATGTGAGAAAGCACCCTGTGTCTTGTGAAGGCTGAAGGCCTGACCTACCCATCCACAATAGGAGTGAGGAACCTTTTCTGCGGGTTGGATAGAAGCAGGGTGCTTAAGGGGGTGCGTTCAGGATGGGGGAAGCAAGAGGAAGGTCCAGATTGTGGGTCTGTGGTCATGGATCCATCCCCTTCCCATGAGACCATGCATGCCCTCATTCAACCCGGCGGGTCAGCGGTTGGCCGGCCCGGGTCCCAGCAGATCCCCTCCCTCCCCCTGCCCCCTCTCCCACAAGAACTGTAAGACCCGGCTGTTCCGTCAGGCTTTTGACGAGGGAGAGGGGTAGGGTTGGGTTCGGGGGTGGGTGGGTGGGGTGTGTCCCCCCCCCGATTTTGTTTGTTATGTTTTTAAATGTTTTAATTGTTTATATTATATTTTTATATTGTATTTTGTTATTGTTAGCTGCTCTGGGCTACTGTGAGGTAGGAAGAGCGGGATACAAATATGGTAAAATAAAATAAATAAATAAATAAATAAATAAATAAAAAATCTCTGCTGCCTTGCCCATATCTCACTCTTTCAGTGCTTGGTGGTAGGGAGTGGATCCAGAGGTCAGATCCAGGAAATCAAAAGCAGCTACCAGGTGAATTTGGCCTCCAGGGTACAAGCTCCCCATCCCTGAACTACAAGGAGGGGAAACATCCCTGCCCTGGAGTGGTTCATAGAATCATCTATGAATATCTTATGTTTCACATGCAGCTTGTTCAGAATGGGGTTACGGGTCTGGGCAGCCGTGATCATAATTACACCCGCCTTGCGTTCTCTGCGTTGGCTGCCTGTGGAATTACAGATTGAGTTAAACATCTTCTGGTTTTCAGGGTCCTCAACCGTCTAGACCCTGGCTATATTCGAGACCTGCTCCCGGAGCCTCACACTGTTGGGTATCTGTGCTCAGAAGCCACGCGCTCTTTAGGAAGCCCACCTCCGTGGCTTAAACCAGTAGGGGATATGGCCTTTGCTACAGCGGGTCCCTCAGTGTGGAACTCGCTCCCTCCTGGTGTCTGTCGGAAAACTCATTTTCCATACTGAAAATTTGTTTGTTCCCTAGTTTCTTTTAAGATCCACTGCTGGTTCCCCTTAAGGTACTTTGTCTTCCCTCTTCCCTCCCCTTTTTAAAAATGGTTTTCAATTGATTTTACATTGTTTTATATTTTTATGATAGTAGAGCACTTGGAGTGCCATTTAAAGGCAGAGGAGTGCTATAAAAATAAATTATTATTATTATTTATATCCAGTCTGAAAGATCTTCAGTCCCTACAGGGAAAACCACATAATGAACTTTTCATTATCAAAGGGGGGTGGGGGGGATGCTGATTCTATTTCTGAGCAGAACTTTCAGAAATATTTAATTAAAAGAAAGGAAGAAACTAGACTCACCTTCTTTGGCATTGAGTCGGGAGGATGACTCGGGTGTGTTGTAAGCCAGCAGCGAGCTACCTGTAAGGAAAACCAAGGGTAAATTATTCCTGTACAAATTCAGTGCAGTTTGCATGAGATGGAGAAGAGGCATCCATAGTGAACTCTTTGGTTAGCTGTGTATTGAACGGATGCTTAGTGGGCAGAGCCTCAGAGGAGCAAGCAAGGAGGCATTCCCTGGGTGCACAGGGATAAATCTTTTGTATTTGTGGGTAGCTATCAGGGATTACAGACAAGCATGGCCTAGAGAAAGCATCTTTTTGATTCATCAAATTTTTTGGATGTAGTTTCATTTTTATGTAGAACTGTCTGGAACCGGGAAGTGCAGAGGCCCCCCAGCAGAAAGCTAAAACAGCAGCAGGGTTACAGGAGCATTAACTCCAAACTAAACATGGTGTAACCTCAAGAACAGGTCATGATTCCAGGTCATAATTTTTTTACCTGAATGTTAAAATTGCTTCTTATTTTATTGCCACTCTTCACCCATCCCTGCACACCATTTCAGTAGCCTAGTCACCTCCATCCCAGAATCCCATCGTGTTAGCTTCATTCGCAATCGCAGCCCAAATTTTACAAATGCGGAAACTGAGGCACAGAGTGACTGAGTGACTTGCCTCAGGTCATGCAGAAAGTCAGTGGGAGAGTCAGATACTGAACCCCCATATCCTGAATCCCTGACATCTTGTCCTGCTCTTAACTCTCAACGTCCTCCCCTCCTTCTGCCTTAAAAGAAAAAAAAAGAGTCCAGAAGAAAATAATCCCCACCCCCACCTCCAAATACAGGGATATATATATTTCTGCAGAAAGCACTGCACTTTGGTTGCCTTTTTCTATACTGTTTATTTTTGTTCCTGACAACAGCAGGCAGTGTTATCTAAGAGGTAGAGTAGAACACTCAAACTGGCGGGACCCCTCAGGTGGGCATGAGAAGGACGTCCACTGGCAAACACCTCGCTCCACACTCTCACCCAGCTGGGGAAGTCTGCTAAATAATGAGGTGGCAAGGGGGAGAGACAGTGGGTAAAAACAAATATGACGATTGCACAGCGGCGGCCTGACCCAGCCCGGGGAGGAAAATCACGACTGACACTGGGTGGGATGGGTTGGGCACTGAACAAACATCTGTACGGCCAGGGCCCGGGGAGGGCGGGGAGAAGGACTAACATGCGGCCGACTGGCCCCGCCCCCCACCATAAGGGGCAGCCAGTGACAGATCTGACAGCCAGGGATGGTAGCCAGCCACGGCAGGCCTGACCCAGGCGGTGTCTGCTGGCCCAAACAAACAGACATGATAGCCTGCTGTGGTCCGCTTTGGTCTGGTTGGTTGGGCCTTAGCCAGGGCTGTGACTTCGGCGGTTTTGCGAGGTCTGAGCCTGGTCTAGCCGCTGACATGGCCTGGGGCAATCCCGGACCAACATCTGGCGGCATCAGACATGCATATGAGGTCTGTGCCAAAGCGTGTCAAAGCAGACTCCAGCGGACTACTGTCACATCTGTTTTTACCCAGTCAAATAACAAGAAGAGAAGCAATAGGAGGGTGATGGGGGAGAGGAAGGGGAGGGAGCAAGGGGTTTGTGTATGTGCGTATAAAGTGCAGAGAAGATTGTTCAGCTACCACTGACAACCAGACGTGATGGGTTAGGGGCGCAATTCAAAAACGTCTTTAAGAACATAAGAAGTGCCATACTGGGTCAGACCAATGGTCCATCTAGCCCAGCATCCTGTCTCTGACTGGCCAATCACGGTGGCTTGGGAGAAGCACCCAACAGGTCACAATGGGGGAGCCATTCCCTGTTGTTTTCCCCCAGCTCCCGTCATGTTCCCTGATCCTGTCTGGCTAATAGCTGCTAATGGACCTATCTTCCAGAAACTTGTCCAAACCTCTTTTAAACTCAGCTATAGTACTGGCCCTTACCACAGCCTCTGGCAGTAGATTCCACAACCCAATTATACGCTGAGTGAAAAAATACGTTCTTTTATTTGCTTTAAACTTGTCACCCATGAGTATCATGTAGTGTTTCCTAGTTCTAGTACTAGCTGAGACAGTAAATAACTGCTCCTTATTTATTGGTTCCACACCACTCATGATTTTATAGACCTCTATCATATCTCCTCTCAGTCATCTCTTCTCTAAACTGAAGAGCCCCAACCTACCAAGCCTCTCCTCATACAGGAGCCCTTCCATGCCCTTGATAATTTTTGTTGCCCTTCTCTGTACCTTTTCTAGTTCAGCTATGTCTTTTTTGAGATGGGGCGACCAAAACTGCACACAATATTCAATGTGCGGTCGCACCATTGATTTGTATAGAGGCATTATGACATCCTCTGTTTTATTCTCTGTCCCCTTCCGAATAATTCCTAACATTCTGTTTGCTTTTTTGAACAGCTCTTCCAATTCCTTGCCCACAAAGCAAGGATCTGGCTTGGGTACCTTCCCCAAATCCTCCGCAGTGAAGACCAATGCAAAGAACTCATTCAGCTTATCCTCCCTGAGCGCCCCTTTTACTCCTTTGTCATCTAATGGCCCAACTGATTCCCTAGAAGGCTTTTTGCTTCTGATGTATTTGAAAAAGTTTTTGTTGCTTGTTTTTGCCTATTTAGCAAGCCTCCCTTCAAAATCTCTCTTGCCCTGCCTTATTAACACTTTACATTTACGTTGCCAGTGTTTATGCTCTTTCATATTATTTTCATTGGGACTAGCCTTCCATTTCTTAAAGGATGCTTTTTTGGCTCCAATAGCCTCCTTCACCTCCCCATTTAGCCATTGTGGAAGACCTTTGGTCTTCCTGCTTCCTTTTTTAACTTGTGGGATGCATTTAATCTGAGCTTCCAGTAGGGCGCTTTTAAACAGCCTCCACACCTCTTGCAAACTTGTAGCCCATGCAACTGTGCTTTTTAGTTTCTTTTTAACTAGTTTCCTCATTTTGTCATAGTCTGCCTTTTTAAAGTTAAATGCTACTACTGTACTTTTGTTTGTCTTTCTCACTCCAGAAATTATGTCAAATGTGATCATATTATGATCGTTATAGCCTAGTGGCTCTGCCAAAGTTACTCCTTACACCAGGTCCTGCGTGCCACTCAGGACTAGATCTAGAATAACTCCTCCTCTCATTGGTTCCAGAACCAGCTGTTATAGGAAGCAGTCATTTACAGCATCCAGAAATTTGACTTCCACGTCCCACCCCGAGGAAACATTCCCCCAATCAATATTAGAGTAACTGAAGTCATCCATTATTATTATGTTCCCGACTTTAGTAGCCTGTCTAATCTCTTTTACCATTGCTTGATCAGTCTCTCTGTCCTGGTCAGGGGGACGATAGTATAGGCCTACTGCGATACTCTTCCCTTTATACCTGGAATTTCTATCCATAGAGATTCTAGGGAACAGTTTGCATCCTTTAAAATTTTAATTGTACTTCACTCAATGTTTTCTTTTACATATAGAGTCACCCCACCACCAACTCTATCTACTCTGTCATTCCGATATATTTTGTACCGTGGTATTAGCATCCCATTAGTTATCCTCGCTCCACCATGTCTCTGTGATGCCTATAATGTCTAGATCTTCATTTAGCGCCATACACTCTAATTCTCCCATCTTGCTTTTTAGGCTTCTAGCATTTGCATATAGACATCTATGTGTATTCTTTTAATTCTTCTTACTGTGCACATTATAGGGGACTGTATCAGGCACCCTGGAATTGTTATTTTTCTGTTCTCCAGTGAATTCCACCTGAAGTCCCTTAATTCTTATCCCTTCCTCAGTCTTAAGCAACTCTAAATCCCCTAAGTTAACATCCTCCTGCATAGATGCCACAGTCCGAACTGCGCACTGCACAGTGTCTATTGGCTTTCCCCCAGGTTCTAGTTTAGCACCAGCAGCCAGGTTCCATTCTGGTTAAGGTGGAGCCCATCCCATCTGTATAGGCTCTCCCCGCCACAGAAGGCTGCCCACTGCCCAGTCCCTGATCGAGCACTCCGCTCCTCTTCCATCGCCTACCTCACCCTCCCATGCCTCCCCTGCTCCCCCAACTGCCTTCATCCCTTCTCCCTCGCTGCCCCGCACGCCTGGAACTCCCTGCCTGCCCCCACCCTCCACACCTTCAAGCCCCTCCTCAAAACCCACCTCTTCTGCTCCGCCCTTCCTAACTCCTGCTAATCATCCCCACCCAGGATTATCCCCCACCTGTTATCTGCAAACTCCTATTTTACTCTAACCAAGCCAAGAACGTGTACCTGAGTTCTCACATCCTCATGAATGTTGCATCTCTTGTCTCCCCCTCTGTTCCCCCTTCCCTGTCTCCCCTCCCCCTGTCTTTAGATTGTGAGCTCTCGGGCAGGGACCGTGTCTATCTTATTCTCTGTAAAGTGCCAGTTACATCGCTGGCACTAAATAAAAGCTAATAATAATAATAAATAATAATAATAATCTAAAGCCGTTCTCCTTGTACCATTGGGCATTTTTAGACACACATTAAAGTTCCGGATTTTTCAATCTTCTGGGTTTACAAGTCCACAACTAAATTCTGGATTCATTTTTCACACGCACACGCACACGCACACGCACACACACACAGCCCTGAGGCAGTTCCTGGATGCATTCTTCACACAAACACTGCCCTGAGGCAGCCTAAAGTAGCCACAGCTAGACATGACAGGCTGCCATGGAAACCAAGTGACCACAGCTGCCTGGAGCAAAGCAGTTTACCAGGAGAACCTTTTACACACAAAAAGTTCTGGCAGAAGTTTCACGCAGAAGTTCAAAGATCCGGATGTTTAAGATCTGGATGAGCGATTTAGACACACAGAAAGTTCTGGATGTTATAGCAAACATCCAGGAGAAATGTGTGTCTAAAAACCAATGTCTCATCCACGCATTGAGACGCTGGAGCTCCGCCTGCCTCTGGGGTCCTGTCCGTGGAACAGGCAGCACTTCCGAGAACGCTACCCTGGAGGTTCTGGACTTGAGTCTACTACATAGAAGAGTAGGCAGTAGGCTTTAAGCATTTTGTTCCATGAGCTCACTGAAGCAAGAGGAGGAGCTGCCTCGTGAATCCTTCCAAGCTGGCGTGTAACATGCATTACATTGTCCTCTCGTTACTGGTGTTTACTCTGAACACACTTCAGGGATCAGTTTTCAGTGGCGCCCTTTAAGGAGAAGTCTCTCCTCATGAAAAAGGGGGTGGGCAGGTGACATTTTTAGTGGGACTGGAACCTTAAGATGAACTATAAAGTATTCCTCCCGCCCTCCTGGGAGCACTCAGAGCTCTAGAAGGGATGAATTAACATGCCTTTGGAGGTCTTTCCTGTTAATCATTCCTGTGATTTTTAGCCCTCTAATCTGGGATATCCTATGGTCAAGCATGAAAAGAGGGGGGGAAATAGGGGTACAATTTGGGGGTCCCCAAACTCACGGGACCCCCCAAAAAACAAGAATTTTCTTTCTTAATGCACATTAAAATAAGAGTAAAATAGGAGTAAAATAACAACTGCAAGTAATATGTGTAAATAAAGGGCCAGTAAGATTTTCAGAAATTGATTTCAAAACTTATGGATGTGGGGATGGGAGGTAGGGGCCCCCCAGTTACCAGGATTTATTTAGGGAGGTCCCAGATTTCTCTCAGCAGGCCTGCCTGGAATGCGCATTGGATAAAGTCACTCATTGCTTGACTGCGCCCCGGGAGACAGTAAGCATCTTGGCAGGAATCGCTAACACAGAGGGTGCTTTCAGATGCACACCTTTTCCCTAAAGAAAGCACCCCTGGAGCAGCAGCTGACAAGATCTCCAGGGGACCATGTTGTACAACCGCTTAGTGCGTAGGCCAGCACAACAGCCCCATGGAAACCCCTGTCATGCGGGGCTTTCCACAACTTTTCCATGATTGGAAGCACCTCTACAGCCTGTTTGTATCCCCAGATAATGATTTTGACTCTGGGGGTGCTTTTTGACGAGAGGGAGGCAAGCGGCATCGTTGCCGCTGCAGCCTCTCCACTTCCACGATACTCTCTGGCACGTGTCTGCTGTTTAGACATGTCCCAGAGAGTATCTGCGCATGCGCCCGTGCATTTTTCTGTGCATGCGCCCGCGCATCTTTCTGCGCATGCGCACACTTCTGGCGAGACCGGAAGTGTGGCGTAAAGCCGGCACACTGGCGATCCACATTGAAGGGGGCAGGATTGCCGGGCCGGCTTCACGCGGAGGAGACCCGGCGTTAGAGCGCGTCGGGGATTCAAACGGACGGCAACAATGGTGACTGATAAAGGGCTCAGCCACCATTTCCGTCTCGTCAAAAAGCGCCCTGGGTCCCACAGTCTTTAGAGCTCTGCAGGAAGTGCCTGGAGGAAGTTACTGGAGCAGGCAGCCCCTGGCACGGTTGGGAGGCTCTTGAGGCTTGCAGTGGCACACTTGGGACCCTCTGGAATGGCAGCAGAGGGGCCCCAGGAGTGGTGGTGGGGCAGGTGCTTCCTGTATGGCCCTAACGCCCTCCAGCCCTCCAGTAACCCTCCTTCATGCTGAATCCTCACACCCCTGGAAACCTTCCTCCTCCCCCAGAGGCCCTGGGCCTGGGCCGTGCAAACACTAGGGCTGGCCCGAACTGGAATATAGAATTATCTGTGCTGGTTGCTTTGTATAGAATTAGCTCCTAATAAGAGTCAGTACCAAGGGAGCACAGAGCCTTGCATTGAGCAGTGCCTGACTCACCCCTTTCCATAGGCCCTAGGTCACCTCTGTCAGAGTATCACCAAAATGGCTTTTGTAATGAATCTTAGGAGAAAGGGTGCTGAAATCTAAAGGCCCCAGATATGCATGTCCATTCCAGTGTGTACTGTCTCTGCCCCTGAGGGTTGCGAGGACCTGCATCCCTGCAGGATTACTAAAGCCTGGCCCCTCCTGCCTCCACAGGTAGTTATTTCAAGGCTGGCCCCTGAGGGTGCTAGCCCTCGGGTGCCGGACCGAAGGGCGACACACAAAGGGTGGCGGCTGTTTGTGGGGAAGGACGTGGCAGTTAGAGCCTTAGTGTTTAACGTGGACTCCTCTTCAAAGGTTGGCCTGGAGAGGTCACATACCGTCATCCCCTGCTCTGCTCTGGGAAGGGTGCAGGCCTGCTAGGGCTGGAGCCCCCTCTGCTCATCTGGGGAGCCTATGAAGAGAGAGAGACTGCTACACTTGCTGGCGCTTGCTGGGCTGGGAGAACAGCTCTGCCCCCTCGTTCTTTGAGAGGCAGGGCAGGGTTTCCCTCCATACCTGACTGGCCGCCTCAACAGGTGTGGCCCTTAGCGGGACCGGGAGGGCTGGGAGGTTATTAATGTGGACAGAGGTATATTTTTTAGGGAAGGGATAGGGGTGGTGGTGGGTTTGGTAAATGGATTGCCTGCCCTGTGGGGAAAAAGGGGCAAGGGCACTGGGTTAGAGTGGGAAGGGCTGGCCCCCTTGGTGTGAGGGAGGGGTGCAGCCCTTTGGGGGGGGTGTTATCCTCCAATGGCAGAGGAGGATAGGGGGTCATGCTGGGCCAGGGGAATTATGATCCGCCTGGGAGGCGAGTTTGATCTCTGAGAAGGGCAGATGTTTTATATCTGTCCTGTTCACTTGCCCCGCAGGCAGGTGATCGGGGACCGGAGGGCCCCAGGCCTCGGTTTGATACTGGTAAATGCGAGGTCAGTGGCTAATAAGTTAACTACGGTCCGGGAGATGATCCTGGACCAGGCAGCTGACCTCGCATGTGTTATGGAGACCTGGTTGGACACTGACTTGGGGCCTATATTGGCTGACCTTGTTTCAGCTGTGTACTCTGTACAGCATCAGCCACGGCTGTGGGGAGCAGCGTAGCCATTATTTTTAAGGATACCTGATCTGTGAGATTTCCTGTGCAACCTATCATGGGTGTGGAGGGTCTCCATTTGGTGTTGGATTTGGCCGGAGACAGAGTGGGGGTACTGCTGGTATACCGGGCACCCACCTGTACAGCAGCTTCCCTGCCCGCATGGGTGGAGCTGGTGTTGGAGGTGGACTTGCGGTCCCCCAGGGCGATAGTTCTGGGGGACTTCAACATTCATGCCGATGCCAGTCTTGGAGTAGCAGAGCGTGAGTTCATGGCTGCCATGGCAACCATGGGCCTATCTCAGAGAGTAGTGGGCCCTACGTAGGTTGGGGGACACACCCTGGACATGATACTTTGCACTGGCCGTGAGGCAGGGAATCCGTTAGTGTTTTGGGAGGTAAACACTGGCAATGTAAATGTAAAGTGTTAATGAGGCAGGCCAAGAGAGATTTTGAAGGGAGGCTTGCTAAATAGGCAAAAACAAGCAACAAAAACTTTTTCAAATACATCAGAAGCAAGAAGTCAGTTAGGTCATTAGATGACAAAGGAGTAAAAGGGGCGCTCAGGGAGGATAAGGACATTGCAGAGAAGCTGAATGAGTTCTTTGCATTGGTCTTCACTGCGGAGGATTTGGGGGAGGTACCCACACTTCCTTGCTTTGTGGGCGAGGAATTGGAAGAGCTGTTCCAAATCAATGTGGTGTTGAAGGATGTTCTAGGGCAAATTGACAAACTGAATACTAACAAGTCACCAGGGCCAGATGGCATTCACCCCAGAGTTCTGAAGGAACTCAAATATGAAATCGCAGACCTACTGTTAGTAATTTGTAACCTGTCACTAAAATCTGCCACTGTACCCGAGGACTGGAGGGTGGCAAATGTAACCCCGATATTTAAAAAGGGATCCAGAGGCGATCCTGGAAACTACAGACCAGTAAGCTTGACGTCTGTGCCGGGCAAAATGGTGGAAACCATCATTAAGGACAGAATTACAGGGCATGTTGACAAACATGGCTTAATGGGGAAGAGTCAACACGGATTTAGTAAAGGTAAGTCATGCCTCACTAACCTGTTGGAATTCTTTGAGGGTGTAAATAAGCATGTGGACAAGGGAGACCCAGTAGATATAGTGTACCTGGATTTCCAGAAAGCATTTGATAAGGTCCCTCATGAGAGACTCTTGAGAAAATTAAAAAGTCATGGGATAGGAGGTAGTGTCTTACTATGGATCAGAAACTGGTTAAAAGATAGAAAGCAAAGGGTAGGACTAAATGGTCAGTTTTCACAATGGAGAGATGTAAAAAGTGGTGTGCCTCAGGGATCTGTATTGGGACCGGTGCTGTTTAATGTATTCATTAATGATTTGGAAAAGGGTGTTAAGAGTGAGGTGATCAAATTTGCAGACGACACCAAGTTATTCAAGGTAGTTAAAACACGAGCAGACTGTGAGGAACTGCAACAGGATCTTATGACACTGGGTGCCTGGGCATCTAAATGGCAAATGAGATTTAATGTGGACAAGTGCAAAGTGATGCACCTAGGGAAAATAATCCAAACCATGCATACACAATGCTGGGTACTAAGCTAGGAAAAGGATCTGGGGATGGTTGTGGACAAGCAAACAGAATGTTAGGAATTATTTGGAAGGGGATAGAGAATAAAACTGAGGATGTCATAATGCCACTATACAAATCAGTGGTGCGACCGCACCTCAAATATTGTGTGCAGTTCTGGTTGCCCCATCTCAAAAAAGACATAGCTGAACTAGAAAAGGTACAGAGAAGGGCAACAAAAATGATCAAGGGCATGGAATGGCTCCCATATGAGGAGAGGTTTGGTAGGTTGGGGCTGTTCAGTTTAGAGAAGAGACGACTGAGAGGAGATATGATAGAGGTCTGTAAAACCATGAGTAGTATGGAACTAACAAACAAGGAGCCATGGCTGTGGAACTCCCTCCCGTTGGAGGTCTGCTTGATTACCGACCTCCTCTCTTTCCGCAGACAGCGTAAGACCTGGCTGTTCCGCCTGGCCTTTATCGAGGGAGATGGGGTGGTTGGGTATGGGCTTTTTAGATTGTTTTAATCATAGTTTTTTTACTGTGTATTTAAATATGTTTTTTAAATGTTGTTAGCCGCCCCGAGATGCCTGAGGCAGGAGGGGGCGGCACATAAGTTTGAACATAAATATAAATAAATAAATCCAAATCCAATCAAAACTAGCAGGGTTCGGTATTTGACTAGTCAATTGACCAAGTATTTTTTGTCAAATGACCATCAAATATCGCCAAATAAGAGTCAAGCGTTTTTAAAGCATGAATGTATTAGAGGAAGACTTTAACCGCCACAAGATTAGATACTTATGCTAACTGCAAACAAAACCAAGTTAGTTAACTTATTATGAAACAGTGAAATTACATGCTAAAAATTTGTAACCAATTATTATCATCTTTAACAGTTCTTGTCTTTCCCCCCTCTTACTTTGTGCTTGCTGTTGGTGTACTTGGGTTATCTGGGGAGAGAAGAGCTGTTGGCTTTTATTAGTTTGGGGGAGACTAACATTTTGGTTTGGGGCACGTTTGCTGCTGGGGTTTGAGGTGGGTTTGGAAGCAGTGAGGGAGCATAGGTGTTAGTTTGCTTGGGGGCACCCAGAGGAAGCTCTTTGGTCTGTGCTGCAGGGCTATATGTTTTCTGCTGGGTGTGTGCAAGAAAGCAAACTTGTGAATGTAAATTCAGAATTTGTTCTGCTTGCAGTATAGTTGGCAGAACTTGGCTTCCCTAGTGGCAGAATTTAGATTTGTGTGTGTGTGTGTGTGTGTGTGTGTGTGTGTGCAGTAAACATGAGTCTCGGACCATGATGTGATTAAAAAAAAAAAAGGGCAGAGCGCTGCCAACACTTTGGTTCATGGAATATTTGACTGCGGTCAAATAATAGGCAGTCGACTGACAATATTTGATCGGTCAGTTAATCGGCTTCCCAGCCCTAAAAACTAGACAGGCATAGGTTACGCAAGCCAACCATTTAAATAAAGTGTGGAAAGTCTGAAGGGCAGGGTTGGCCAGCGCAGTTTGGGATGTAGTTCCTCGCTATCCCTAGCAAATAATGGATGCCAATGGAGACGTTGTTGCACTAGGATGTCAACTGAACAAGAGATGTGTGTGTTTGTGGCATGGGAGAATGTTGGCACTGCCAGAATGGTAGCCAAGCGAGATTTGTAGGGGGTGGGGGCAGGGGCGGATTGGCCATTGAACCCATCGGGAGGATTCTCAGTGGGCCGGGCTGGTTGGGAGGGCCGGTCCCGCGGTCTGTTTTTGTTATGTTTTTTTTAAATGTAAAAAAGAAAAAATTGTCGGTCCTGACCCCCCATCGGGTTGAGTTGGGACGGGACCGGGGGGGGAGCAGGGGGAGACTTGGGAAGCTGGCCCATTCCAGGCCACCGTGGCCTGGAATGGGCCGGCCTCCCGCACCCCCTCTGGCCCCTTCTTGCTCCCTTCCCTTGCTCGGAAGCAGTAAAAAGCAATTTCTGAGAGGGCAAAGACTCATGGCCAGAGGCGTGGGAGCAGGCAGAGCAGCTGTAGCGGACACCAGCGGCAGCGAGGGGTGAGCGGTGAGGCCCAGGGAGAAGCCAGCCAGGAGGAGGAGGCAGCAGTGAGGACGGAGCGAGTGAGGCTCGCTGCAGCAGGTGGGGCCTGGCTGGGGGCCGGGGGCTGGGGGGTGTTAGGGTTAGGCTTGGGGGGTGCGGGCGCTTGCTGGGACCTGCTGGCCTGGGGGGAGGTTGAGCCTCGTGGGGGGGTTGGGGCCTCCTGGGGGTCCGGCAGGGGTCTCCTGGGGCCGACTGGCCTGGGGAAGGCTGGGGCCAACTCACCTGGTGGGGGCTGGGGCCTCCTGTGGGCCGACTGGGGCCAACTGGCCTGGGGCCGACTCGCCTGGGGTGGGCTGGGGCCGGCTGGCTTGGGGGGGCCGACTTGGGCCTCCTGGGGCTGGCTGGCCTGGGGGGCCAGCTTGGACCTCTTGGGGCCGGCTTGCCTGGGGGGCTGGCTTGGGCCAACTGGGGCCTACTGGGGCCAACTGGGGCGGGGGGCTCAGGCCGGCTTGGGCCTCCTGTGGCTGGCTTGGGCCTCCTGGCCGAATTTTCCCCTTACTCTTCACCTTGCTAAGCTAAACACAGGGCCTGTGTAATACTAGTGCAGCTGGTGTAGGAATGAAGGAATGTTGGATTTAAATGTTTATGTAATTAATTTAATATGTTTAATAGAGCGTAACAGCTGGTGTAGGCATGAAGGAATGGGGGATTTAAATCCTGAGTGGTAGGAATGTTGTGTGAGAAGGCAGCTGTGCGTTAGCAGAAAGGGTGCATCCCTTCAAGGCTGTTCCTTAATTGTGTTCCAGTGCAGCATTACTACAGGTGCAAGGAATGACGCCTTAATATACAATAATGTAGATATTAGAAGTCTGGTATCAATTCTTCCCTTAGTCTTCTCTTTGCTAAGCTAAACACAGGGAATGTGTAATACTAGTGCAGCTGATGTAGGAATGAAGAAGCCTTACTGTAGGATGCATAGCAAGGGACAGAGTGATTTTTTTGGTTGGGGGCCACTGAGCACTGAAACGGAGTGATTTGGGGAGCCAGAGCTCTGAAATGAGGGCCAGTACACCCACCAGTGGCAGTCTCCCCCCTGCCATCCCCCCATAACCTCCCACTCACCCCTGCCAGGCTGCTGAAGCTCTGAGTCTGGGGACTCAGCTCTGATAGGCCCCAAATCTGGTGCACTCTGCCTGCCCCCAAGTCACGCCCCCTTGGCCCGTTTCCGGGCCACTAAGACTATATTTTCCCAGGCCACTTTGATTTCCCAATCTGTCCCTGGGTGGGGGTGGGGGTGTAGAAATACCAAGACAGAGGCTGTGGAGAGCATGGATGTCATTTCTCTGTAGTTACGAGTACCAAATTGCTTTCTCCGCTTTATAGCAATTGATATTAGTTGGTGTCTAGATTGAGTGTTTGCTTCACAAATATTAGTGGGGGAAATTCACCCCCGACATGGCTCACATTGACAGGTTTATTTGAGCTGGATCTTGATTTCAAAGCTCAGCAAAACTAGTCCCAGCCAGACAGGGAAGTGCCAAGGGATTCAGAGACAAGGCTTTCAATGACTAAACCGGCTGACAATGCCTGGTTAGTGCATGCAGTCTGGTGGAGTGATGGAAGGAGGGGGAGGGAGAAAACTAGCATTAAGTGAACTTGTCAGTTCAACCTACAGCTAGGTACCTTTGACTGAAAAACCCAAGCAGAGCCACTGAGGGGGACAGAGCTGCTGCCCAAGTTAATTGCTAGAAGTTCTCACCTTTGCCTGACAGTCTGAGGTTTCTGGTGGAAACCACCACAGGAAAGGAAATGTGTTTCTTATTAAGGGTTTAAATGAAAAGGGGGAGAAAGAGCAGAAGCAGCAAGACTCACAGACTCAAAGCAACAGAAGGTCAGATCCTGGAGCCTTTATTCTGTTCATATTAAAGCAGAAATGTCACCATGGTGGAGGGCTCAGTTTTGTCTTTCGTTTGCACCCACGCTTATGCAACCTCACCCTAATCAAAGGGAGTACTGACAGAATAATGATTTTGTAAAAATGTCAGGATATGACCCAGTAGTTGCTCCTTGGAACACTCTGGGCTTTTTGCTTGTGACTCTATGGTGCTGGAGGACCTGAATCCGAGCAGACTGCATGCAACCTAATTGATGGAACACGGACACGTGAGCGCACGTTAGCCTGCGCTTGCCCACATGGTGGGCTCTGCATTCTCTGGCACCCTGCTGTGAGTGGGTCCAGGGGGTGGTGGCCACATGGCAGGTGGGGAGAACTAATAAATGGGCAGGTGGACACCCACCTGGTGTGGGCTACCGTCTTGTTTGATAACACCCGAAGAGCCTGACAAAGAGTGTGCTATACTCCACTTACAGGATACAGGCAATATTTGGGGGCCTTGCTGTAGTGTTATTTTTACAAGGGGAGAGAATATGACAGAGAAACAGGAAACAGCAGAGTAGTTCATATAGTGCTGTTCATGCAGTCAAAGTGCCACTGGCTTGATCATCCCAAACTCCATTCTGGCCCAAATAACTTTCAATCCCTCTGCTCCCAAAGTGAGTTGCAGGCCAAACACACTATCCCAGACCTCTTGGCAGGATGTGGCTTTTACTGAATTTGGAACTGGAGTTTTATTTGATGTAACACAAGGATCATCTAAATACAAATGGCTCCTCTGCTGCTACTCCTTCGGCCACTTTTAGACGAGCGCACGGTGCGCTCGCACTTGTTTTCAAAAATCCCGCGAGACGGGATTAGACGAGATGCTGCCGCGTGTCACGCGCACACGGGAGGGGGACGCGCATTCTTTTCCGGCCGTGATCGGACCACCTCGATCGCCGACCCGGCCAGATCGCGGCTGGAAAAGAATGCGCGTCCCCCTCCCGTGCGCGTGACTCGCGGCAGCGTCCCATTGAATCCCGTCTCGTGGGATTTTGGCAACGACGCGCGGGCGCACTGCACGTTCGTCTAAAAACGGCCCTAGTCTACTCTGAATCAAGCCTTTACTTTTTGGCACGCACAGCCTGCCCCCAGTGGATGGCGAGGGAAATGATGGGGACAGACAGTCAAGCTTCTTTGGAAGCTCACCCAGGTATACCATAAAAACATCCAAGCGTTGTTTCCCACAGCAAGTTGGCCGAGTAGAGAGACTTAAAGGCAGATTGTGTTTGAGAAGGAGACCAGCATGGCAGACTGCTGAGGGTGGAGACTGAAAGCAGGTGGGGGGTGATGAGAGTAAAGGGACACAGGTGACAATAGGTTTGGCTTTACCTTCATACGCTTGAAAAGATATTGCCAGAAAAGCTTCCAGCGAATGAACAGCTTCCTGGGAAGCTGTCTTATACTTCCTGGGCCCAGGAGCAGAGGTGCCAAAGCAACACGCCCCAAAGGCTTTTCCTGCTAGACCAGGAATAAGACACCTCAGGCCCGGGGGCCAAACATGACCTGCAGCTAGTTTTTATGGGGCCCCTTTGCACTTCCTGGATCTGGCTCCTGGATTCAGTTCCTAGCCATAAGCACTGAAAAACTGAGCTCAGGGTAAAGGCAGCAGAGATGAGGGCCTGCCTCCAACAATAGGGGACAGATCCATGCTCTGGAGTGTCCTATTTCCCAGCACCCCCCTTAAAACACTCCCATCTCCAACGACGCAGCCCTCAGAGCTTATACTAATTTTCAAAGTGACCCCTGGGCGGGAAAAGGAACCCCACCCCTGTGCTAGACTTTCGTTCCAACCGTCATTACGAATCAGCCTTGGCACCTTTTGAGTTCAGACACCTTAAAAATACCCCAGATGAAAAAAGACCTTCTGCCTTGCAAGCAGAACAACAGTGGCCGAGGTCTGCCTGGGCCTTCCAGGAGTAGGGTTGCCATCTTTTACAATTTGACCCCGAGACTCTCATAGGCCCAAAATGCAAGTCTGCAGCCCTATCCGTGAGTCCTATCCGTGAGTGCAGGATGATGGGAGACGGTTTAGAATGGTCTTTTCTTTCAACACCCCCATGTCTGGGCAAACAGGCTGTAGCTTATAATGTTGCAACTCCCCCCGGGCCTCTTGTGGGTTTTTTGAGGCCACGCGCCCCCTTCCCACCGCTAACACTGGACTCAGAAACAAACAGGCCGACAAAAGGAAAAAGAAACCCTCTCCCTGCGGCCGTGAGCTCAGAGCTTCGGCACTGAACATCCGTTGGCTATCGTGTTGGAAAAACAATAAACTCCCTCCGAAGGCGTTACTCCACCAGGGAGTTGCCCAGCAATCCAGAAACCAGACTGTCATTAGGCAGACATGGGACCAGCTGCACAGAAAGGAATTTGCTCCAGAAGACCATCCGACCTACGCACAGACAGGAGCTTGCTTTAATAAGGGCAAAGCTTGCATGTCTTTCTCAGAGTGTCTCCCTTACAGCTGAAGAAATGGAGCCGGGTAAAGTTTGGGTTCCTAAGAATTAGTGACGAACTAGAGCAGGGGTGGGCAAAGTTCCCAAGGCCAGGAGCCAGAGACCAACACTTTCACATCACAGGGAGCTACAAGATGCTTTACGCTGATCACAGGGGACAGGACAGCATGGCTTCCTCCAATCCCTCATGTCAAAGTCCTAGCTCCCAGGCAGTCTGGGGGGCTGCCTTGGGTTCAGCAGCAAAAGCAGCCCAAGACATATTGCTCCTTCTTCAACAGCCCCCAGGAGGCTCCATTAGCATGAGCAGTGGAAATGGCGGCTCTGCTTCTCTCGCTCCTGAGGGAGTCACATCGACACGTTCCCAGGCAGCCGCTTCTGGCAAGAGCTGCAGTACAAGTGCCTGAGAGCTGCATCATGTGACTCCTGAGCTGCCATTTGCCCCTCCATGTGTCTTGGGGGCGATGGGGGAGAGGGGTCCGATTCTGATTTCAGTTACTCCAGTAAAATATGGGTGTGCTTATCCGATATTCATGAAAATGACGCTGGCCTAGCTGAGATTGGATCCTCCAGTCCAGAGCGGGCCAATTGCTTGGTTGCTGTGAGCCATATCACCTCACAGCAATTCTCTGATAGGCCAGACTGCACAATAATCTCTCAATCTGTCAAACCTTGTTCAAACTTAACACTAACTGCGTGAGGTAATCAGACAGAGTTTGGAGCGGTTAGTGCACAATGTCTTTCTGGAAATTTATATTTTTAGAATACTGATATTTAATAAAATCACAGACTGAGGCCACAAGCAGGATGGAACCCTATTGTGGGCTGCATCTGGCCCATGGGCTGCCATTTGCGTAGCCCTGCTCTAGACTATCCTACTGCTAGAAAACACACATTGTTATTATCTTATATTACAGTGGTCCCTTTCTCTTTCTCTCATTGGGCTTTCCTTCACCTGTCTCTTTCCCACTCTGGTTCTCTCCTTCCATTTATCATCCTACAAATCACAGCTTGACAATCAGGACCAGTGTCGAAAATCCACAACAGTTTGCCCCTTCCCAGCAGGTCACACTAACATCACTGAGGGGGGAGGCGGGGGCCACTTACTTTCCCTGAGGTAACTAAGGTGAGACAACAGCACTTCCGTGTTGTAGAGGGAGGTGGTTCGGAGGAAATCCTCCTTGTTCATTTTGCACAGTTCCTTGCCATCCATATTCTGGAAGAGGGATGTGTCGATCTCCATTAATCCATATTCTTTTATTGCCCACTCCAGCCACTGGCGCACATGCTCCTGCGTCCATAAGGTGGGATCTGGTGAAAGAGAACAGGGTTGGTAAATGGCGTGCAGTGGAACTGGCAGTTTAGTTCATAAATAACAACACTGACGTTTTGACCACAATCCATAAAACAATTGGCTTCAATGAAACTGCAATGGAATAACTTGCAGATTGTGGGCCTTCACCTACAGGTTACAAACCTGGGTAAGTATTAATGACCCTTCTTTACAGACGGGCAAACTCTCCGTGGAAATGATTTGCTCAAGTGACACGGAGCAGCTCAAGTGGCAGGGCTGGGAATAGATAAGCAGGTTTCTTGTGCTGGGCCAAAGTGCCAGATTAGCAGCAACCTGCTTGCTTACCTCTTTTGATTTTTCGAAAAAGGTGTTCAGAGAATGAGCCCATCAACATTGCAGAGATGAACTTGTTATACGATCCCTGAAAACAGGACCCAAGGAATTCTAGGCTGCTGCACCGTGGGATTTGGCACTTGGCCAATTTTTGACAGACATTGCCCCTGGCCATTCAGAATGACAGCCTGGGCAGGGAGCACTCTGAACTAGCCAATGAGACGTGGCACTGTGAGTACTACTAGGATGGACAGATATGCAAATGTTTAGAGGACACATGAGAAATACAGGTTGCAGGGTTGAATCCAATGCAGCCCTGCAACCTGTATTTCCCATAAGTGCCATCTAAAATTTGCATATCTGGCCACCCTTACTGTGAGCTACTGGCTTACATTCTGGGACAATAGGATCCCCTGCCAAACCTGCTGAAGAGGAACACTCTTCCCCCCCCCCTCTCCTGGAGAGACAAGCCCCCTGCTGAGAGGTCTAGGTGGTATTTTGTGGATTGTACTAAGACCAGGGGTCAAATCCAGCCCTTGCTTCTCCTTTTTTTGGGCTGCTTTCCAATTCCTGGATCTGGCCTGTGGGTCCAGTCCCAGCGCTCAGAGAGTGAAAGAAGCTCAGGGAAATGGAGCGGAGAGGAGGGCATGCACTCAAGGGCAGGTGATTGGATCCAGGGCATACAGACTATAGGATAGAGATCCCTTCCCTTCCTCCACCCTGAGCTCACCCCCTTAGGCACCCCTGTCTGACTCGGGGAGCTTGTACTATTTTTCAAAGTGGTGCATGTTAAGGAAAAGGTTCCACATCGCTATTTTAAGATACAAGATGCTCCGAATTTATGGAACAGCATGTTTGTAAATTCAGCTGTGTTCAAACATTCATATCATTTGCACAATTTACTCTCAGAATTTACTGTTCTCAGAATTGGTGGAGGGGAGGCTTTGTCACAGAATTTGGACTGCTGTTGTTCCTTTGCAGAATACACAGGACACTGCTGCCTATAAGCTCTGGAGCTGCCCAAGCCACTCTGCTCTGCTCTGACTCGCACATTACAAACTCTGGACAGATGGCTTTAACTTTTTTTGGAAGGGTGGGTATTATGGCCAGAAATGTATCTTTGTTAAAATGCTCTCTCTTGCTCAAACAGACCTCTTCACTATATATCTCCAAGTCATATTTGCAAACTCTTCAAACAAAAACAAGCTTTCTCCTCCCATAGCCCTGCAAAGGCAATCTAGCTGATGGCAGATGCAGGTCTGTCTTCTGCATTGTTAACAATCGTCCGATAATATCCATTTACAGAACCTTTATTCCTGGTGATGATTTAAGACAGAGGTGGGGAACCTTTCCCCCTCTCGAGGCCCATTTTGAAAATTAGTGCAAGCTCCAAGGGCCACAAAGAACGTGGGGTGCGAGACTGCTTAAGAGTTGCCGTCAGGAAGAGGAAGGTCGAGACCGGTGCCCCTGTCCTTGCGTGCATGCCCGGCCCTCAACTCTGCACCCTTATCCTGAGCTCAGTATTTCAGTGCTTGGGGGTAGGAAATGGATCCACAGGCCAGATCCAGGAACGGGAAAGGGGCCAAACTAGTCATGGGCTGCATTTGGCTGCCAAGCCGGAAGTTCCCCACTCCTGAATAAGAGGGAGAATGAAGCTGGCCAGATTTGAGGCCCCGTGCCGAGTGTCCAAGCAGCTGAATAAGAAAATCATCCAGTCCATTTTAGAATGAGTGGATGGTCTCCAAAAGCCCCAGAGAGAAGGAACCATACCACTCTGACTCTTTATCCTGCTGCTGAGCCACTATTCCTATACCTACGATCGGTTTACCCTTATCCTTGCAACATGGACCTGCCTGCTGTCATTCTCATCGTAACCAAGCCAAGTACGTGCACTTGAGACCTCGCATCTTCATGAATGTTAGACCCCTTGTCTCTCCCTCTGTTCCCCTTCCTAAGTCTCTCCCCCAGCTCCTGTCTCTCAGATTGTAAGCCCTAGGGGCAGGGACCGTGTCTATTTTATTACTGTGTAAAGTGCCAGGTACACTGCTGGTGCTATGTAAATGTTTGTTAATAATAATAATAATAATAATAATAATAAATAATACCAGGACATGCTATTGTAGTCAGTGGTTGGACTGAAGCCACAACGAGGGATTTTCTTACCTACATTTCAGCTAATAACATCTGCGCTTAAAATTGAATTTCAAGCAGTTAATTCATTTTATTTTCCTTTACTGTTTATTTACTTTTTCCATTTCTCTGAACTGGGTGACGAAAATAGCCTGATGATCAGTTTTCACTTTGGTTTCCATCCAATTTCTAGTCAGTTTCATGTCTAGCTTCTTACACAGTAATTCCAGGCAGCTTTTTGCGAGCTGCAAACATTGACGAGGAATACGTCTTTGGTTTTTAGGAAACGTGTAGAGATTTATGGGACCTTGGCTTTATAAAAATCCTAAATTTAGGACCCGGGTTGACTTGGCAGCTTCCTCTTATATCAGACTTTCCTGAACCTCAGGTAGGTATGTTAGAATTGGTGGGGGAAAAGACTAAAGACTTTGGGTGGTTTGTATCTTATCCACACTGGCTTACCATCCTGTATTAAGAGTGCCAAATGTCAGTGCCAGGCAGCCCCTGAGAAAACCATCTCCGTGGGACATTTCCCAGAGTGGCTGCCGTTTCTATTTTAAGGCTTAAAAATGAAATTTTTCTTGCCTCTTTCCATGACAATGTATTATAAAATTTTATTGTGGATTTGACTAAACTCTTCCAAATGCAATTCTTGGATGAATCAGGCTTGGTCTCTTCCAAGAAGAGATCTGGACTGACAATGAGTATAGACATCTTGTCTATACCTTTGTCTTCCTTTGGGAGATCACTGCTGTTTCACATGGGTCAGATGGTTTGCAGAGACCCCTTGAGCAAAAATGTCCATGTTTTCTCTCTTGTACTAATACTTGGATCTTGTACTAATTTTTAAAGTGGGCCCCTGGGAGGGAAATGTTCCCCACCCCTGCTTTAGGCAGCGCACATATATGCCTCGGTTGGTGATGGATGCCATCAAATCTTCCTCCTTCTACCGCACCTTCCTTCTTTCTACAGCCCCTATCTCAGCTCACTCGCCTCCCATCCATCCTAAATGTTCCCACTAAATCAGTGCCCTATCCTGGTACTCCGATTTGGTCATCCTAAGCTAGAGGATGAAATGCTGCAGAAAATCTAGGCAGGATCCATTGGAGATCTCTGTAAGGACCCACGCCTTGAACTGGCAGCCTTGTGGATTCTGAAGTGGCGCTTGGCTCCACTATAGCCCCGTAGCTCATTCTGGACTTTGCCCTGTGGACACTTTTGTGCTACAGCCCTGGGTGTGCCCTGGGTGTGCCGCTGGCCAGCATATAGGTCTGTCTGTCAGCAGGAAGCTGGGTGGACCAATGGGTCACTTCTAGTTCCTTTGGCCTGCTTCCTTTCTGCCTCGAACCCCTGTACCTTGCCCTAGACCTGGGTGCTTCTTTTTTGAACCTGCTCTGCAAGTCTTGCCCCTCTCCGACACCGAGACCTGCCCCTCTGCCAGACCCAGTCCTGATCCTACAAGTACTTATGGGCCCAAGGGTCCCGGCAGTCACTCACATGGCAAGGATAGGAAAATGAGGTGCGTAACCTATACCTCATGTGGGTTTCCTACGCACAACTTCTCTCTTTCACCCTAAATCCCTAATTGATTCCTCTCATCATCTGCACTCAGTCCTAGTTTCATATGGCCAAACACACACATGGAAATCATGATCTGCTAACAATCCATTAATGAACCAGGGCTAAATGCCACAAATACACTTATCTCTGTGACTAGTTCATCTGGTGCAAATCAGCTGCACACCCTGTGGTTTGCCTGCAACACAAAGTCTCCTTCATAGCAAAGTTCATGCACCAATATGTTTAGCAGCTTTGCAGGAAAAGGATTCCTGGTCTCTCAGACCTTACGCTTGGCAGACTCCATCCCCAGTAGTTCCCAAAGCCCCAAGCACCTGAATGCTCCCAGTTCCATCTAGACAATCTAGGTTGGACATAGGTAGTTAAATGCACCAGTCACTGGAGAACAGATTTCTTTCTCTCAAGTTAAAGGATTATGCCAGTGGAAAGAAGGGAGGCTAAAACCTGAAGACCATCTCTTCCCCTATTTACTGTCCCGGCCTCAGAGGTCGGCTAGGGATGCCCCCTTGAGAGTGCCAACTGCCCATGAGGTTGCTACATTGAGGGCGCACACGGGGAGGAGGGGACATTCTCAGTGGCTGCTCCACAATTATGGAATTCCCTCCCCTGGGAGGGAACAGCCCAAGCCTGTTCATCTTCTGGAGGAGATGCAAGCCCTTTTTGTTTGGCCGGGTGTTTGGTGGGCAGGGATAGGGTGGGCTTGGGTAGAGGAGTGGGGAGGGGTATTGGTGGGTGGGAAGTGGGGATAAAGGATAGGGTGGTTGGTTGGGATGATGTGGGTTTTAAGGGATTTTATTTTAGATTTCTTATGCTGTAAACTGCTCTGAGTCCTTGGAGAAGGGTGGGATAAAAATGTAAGAAAATTAATTAATTATATATATATATATATATATAAAATGGAAATATTTAGACTTCACAAGTACCTGCTGGAACAATGACTCTCCTCTCGTTGGTAGTCATGTTGGGAGGGGGAGGGCCGTTCTTCTCATCCATGTAGGCGCCGTAATTCAAGGAGCTGGACTCTGTCCCAGTGCCGACCAGCTTGCCACATTTGTTCACACTGCAGTCCACCGGGGACTCCCTGAAAAGTGAAAGGGAGACAGACTTCTTGTCATCAACATCCCTTTATCCCTACTGTAGCATAGAAAACGATCACAAACGTAACTGCATAAATATGTGAGAGATGAGAAACAGGATGGGATTCTCATCTGTAGGTTGTATGCGGTACCCTGAATTTAGATGCTGTTAAATGAGGAGCCCAGAGCGCTCATGACAACATATGTTTTGTAATAGGAATTTATTGATTGTTCATCTCCTCTACAGTAGGAGAAACAGAGTCTGCAGTGTTTTCTAGATGAAGTGCACACGCTCAGCGCTTCCGAAAATTCAAATGTCTTGACAAAAGGTTGCACTTCTGAACAACAGCCTGTGTGAATTGCTGCTCTGCTGTCACCGCTGAACCAAATAGTAATGATGCAGCTTTGCATAAATTAATCTCAAAACACCAGCAGATCTGTATAGATGATGAAGATAAGGAGGCTGGAAAGTCTGTCACCTAGGCATCATGGCAGATTGCTGAAGCTCTCTCGTTGCTCTTTTGCGTTTCAATGTTCTGGGCCTGAATTTCAGAGAGGATGGTAAATGGTCATACAGTAACAAAATCCTTTATGCCTCTCAACAAAGAACTTAATGGACCTTCCAACTATTAAGAAGAGCTTCTTTGCTAAGGTAAATATTGTTATATCAGTCTGCAGGTGGGGGAGAGTAAGAAGGTAAGAAATTTATCACAGAGTCAGGACTCCTGGTTCCCTACTGCCCTAGTTGGGATCCAACTGTTGTGACCGCGTCTGCAGAAAGCTATGCATAATCGCTTGGTCAGGAATACAGAGATGGGGTGCAGCCACACGAGATGTCCAGCGGAGGCTAGCTACCACTCCTTGGGCAGCCTTAACCCAGTCTGGGAAACTGGACTACGCAATGCAGTGCATCCATTGTAGGGATGGGCGAACGCAGTTCAGATGTTCGGAGTTTGGACCGAACTCGGTCTGTTCAGACGTCCGAACCGAACTCTCGAACAACCGAACAGTTCAGTCGTGTTCGGACGAGTTCGAATGAGTTTGGGGGCAGGAAAAATGTCTTTTCAGGGCCAAAAATTAGGTTTTGCTTTCAATTTCGTTTTGGTTTCGGTTTCACTATTTTTGAATGTTCGGCCAAACCGAACTTGGCTGAACCGAACCATCGAACCCGAACTCAGGTTTCGAACCGAACGACCGAACATCCGAAGAACATTCTGTTCGCCCATCCCTAATCCATTGTGTGGAAAACAGGTACCATTTTCCAACAGCCTAGTGTGTTGAAAATTCCTATCTATACCCACATTTTTGCCAGCACCAGTTTTCCACACCACACCAGCTCCCCCTCTGCAGGATGGGGTGGCTGCTACACGCTGCATCCACAGGAGAGTCTTGCCCGCCATTGGGCCGCGCATGGGTTGGGCCTCCACAGCTCGTGTGGCTGCACCCATGGCCTTTTCAGGATGTTGTTTAAGGTTTACCATCTAGGAGGACTGGGATATAATATGCTGTATAGCATTGGTATTGCTCGAGCTCACCTTCTGAGCAGGCAAAAGCTGAGCCCTTGACCCAAAGCCTTGTTCTCTAGACCCCTGAAGCACTGTCCACTCATTCCCAGGGGTTGGAGAACTCAAGAGGGGCGATGGTGGCCTCTCTTCAGTAACACAATGGAGGCCTTTCCTTTGCTCCTCCCCGCCTTTCAAAGGAAAGGAACCAAGAGAGGATCCCACCTGGGATGCTGCTCCTCTGTTCAGGGCTCCATTGCTGCAGTCATTGCTGTTCCAATTATCTCCAGTGGAGCACCACAAAGCAGCAGCAGCGGCAGCAGCGGCAGAGAATGTGTGTGTGCGACTGCATATCCGGTTGTCTGTGTGTGTGAAAGAGGCTCAGGTTGGGACACTGCACTGTGGGTTAAACACACAATACAATGTCCCCTCAACTCACCGTGTAAAGGAACGTCCCCAAACCCAACCTCTCTCTCACACACATTTAGCATCCCACATTCTTTCCCTAGCCTTCCCAGTTTGCCCCCTTTCCCTCCTTATTCCCCCTCAGTCCTGTCCTAAATTCACACCCTAGTTCTTCCCACGAGCTCTTTCCCAAGTCATACATTTTCATATTTAATTTTATGCAAACTTATGCAAATCAACTGTTTGACCCATGAAGTTACGTTCTTTTTTAATCCAGCCTGCCAGGAAAAGTAATTGAGTAACACTGCCCTAATTCTTGAATTCAGCACATCAAGGAACCTGGTAACAGGTACAAAGTACAGTTTGTTTTCCTTTCCCATTTCATTAATGGAGGATACAGAATGATCATGCAAAAACAAGGCGCTTAAGGGATGTCCATGGAAAGATAAGCAATAATAATAGAAATATTCTTACAATCCATAATACAGTAGCCCCTAGACTGACATCAGGGCCCCATTGTGCTACGAGCATGATCCTCCTGCTGTTTAGAAACAGTGCTAGAGTTTAGCACTGATGCAGGTTCCATTCACTTCAGTGGGACACTTGTACCAGTGCTGAGGGCTAACACCAATGCTAAACACTACAGCCAGAGGATCATGCTGTAAGAGAAAGTCACTACTCGCGATTACAGTCTGTAGAGGAGACAGACAAAGGGTGGAAAAATATGTTCCTACCCACTTTTTAAATGAGGAGCAGAGGGAAACATAAGTGATTTGTCTAAGGTCAGACAGAGAATCTGTGGCGAACCAAGGAATTGAACCCAGATCTCCTCTTTAGTGCCTTTAATACAAGACCAGCCTTCCTGTCTGCCAGTACAGCAAGGGGAAGAGCGAAGTATGAACTTGGGAGGAAGCCATCCTCTGTACAGTTTGACCGTGCACTGGATTCTGTCTGGTGAGCACGTCGAAAGGATTTTGCAATTCAAAGCAGTCAATGAATTTGTTTGTTAATCTAAGGGGTGGGAGTGGAATTACTGTACTGAAGTTATCATGGCTGGGAGATAAATGCTCCGCTGAGATATTCTAAGGCAGATGGTAATTTTTTCCTCATGTCTTGCTGGGAGAATGTTGCATGAAAATGGAAATAAGATGTATAACTTACACATGTTTGAATTTAAGGTTTTACAATTTCGCCTACTGTTTTTCCAGGCAGAGAACCAAAATCCGCCCTCGCAGAGGCAAACTGCTGAAGTTTTAATGTCCCCAGGGCAGCCGGGGGAGTGCTTGAGCAACTGCAGGGATGGCGGGCTTTGCAGGGAGAGGCTGATCATTTCTCACTCACTGCAGAAATGCTCAGTGTCAGGTGTTAAATGCTGTATGTACTTGGCAAATGAAATGTCTAGCGGTGTGGAGTCCTACCCCGAGGGCCTGTACTCTTCTCAGAGGCACCAGCTGCCAGCAGGCTGCTATAGTGGGCAAAACAGCAGCAACCACAGGACCTGCCACGCAGGAGTTGTAAGACCATATTTCTCCTGGAATCTAGAACAGAGGTGGACAACAGCGGGCGGTGGCTCAGGAGCCCCGTGTGGCTCGTGGGCACCTGTACATGTGGCTCTTGCTGGGCTGGGGTGGGGTGGGGGTCCATGCAGCTCCCTCAAAAGAAGCCAAGCCCCTATTTCAGCTGCTAGAGCCTCATGGGGGCTGTGGGGAGCAGGAGGTGCACGCTCTGCACTGCTATTGCTGCTACCTGAACCCACCAGACTGCTGTGAGGAGGAGAGATTTATTTGGGGCAAACCACTCTGGGTGTTTTTAAATCCAGCGCCTCCGCACCCATCATGAATGTCGGCGTCCTACACAGCCTTGCAACATGCATGATGGGTGAAGAGGCACTTGTCTAAAAACACCCTCTGCCTCACCCCCAGGGTCAGGGGAAGCCGCAGCTGATGCATCTCATGGCTGTCATGGCAGCGGTTGGGCAGTGCATGGGGGGTGCATTCCCATGGACCCCCACCCGTCTCTCCATCCCCGCATGGAGGCACCTCCGTTTTCCCCAGTGCCTCTATGTATGGGTGATTGGGTGGAGTGTAGGAGTGCGCGCGCACCTCCACCTAGGCTAGGTGGATGATCCTGGCAGCAGAGTTTTGAACAGAGATGAGGGAAGCAAGGTGAGAGCGGGGAAGGCCAGCGAGGAGGAGGTTACAACAGTCTTGAGCTAAGGTTTATAGGCCCTTTTATATTTTGTTTTGATGAAAGTTTTTAACATTTCTGCAAGAATAATTAAGAAACTTTTTATGTGGGTAACAATAGATACTTGTGTAAAAGGCAAGAGCACACCCTATTCTTACTATTACAAGTAGAATCAATCAATCAATACAGGTCCAAAAAAAGTCCAAAACAATTGGTCCTAGATTGTGATATACAGTATGCACTTGCAGGTGGTGACCTGGGGTGTTTCCACGGGTGCCTCCCATCCCACCCGCACACGTGTGCAAAGACGGGTGTCACAGTTTTGGGGTCCAGTACCCCACTTTCCTGGGTTGGGTGACTCAATTTCCCTCACTTGCAGTTCACCTGGATCAGTTATCTCTCTGGTTGATCCGGTCCTGCAAAAAAGGCCTTTAATCTGCAGTTGCGAGGGGAGTGAATAAAAATGTGTTTGAAGCAATAAGTTTAAAAAAAAAACCAAAAAAACCCCAACACTTCTGCATACTGTATATCACAATCTAGGACCAATTGTTTTGGACTTTTTTCCACCTGACTCATCAGGCTTTGTTTGTTCTACTTGTATTGATTGATTGATTCTGCTTGTAATAGTAAGAATAGGGTTTGTTCTTGCCTTTTACACAAGTTTCTATTGTTACCCACATAAAAAGTTTCTTAATTATTCTTGCAGAAATGTTAAAAACTTTCATCAAAACAAAATATAAAAGGGCCTATAAACCTTAGCTCAAGACTGTTGTAACCTCCTCCTCGCTGGCCTTCCCCGCTCTCACCTTGCTTCCCTCATCTCTGTTCAAAACTCTGCTGCCAGGATCATCCACCTAGCCCGTCGCTTTGACCATGTGCAGCCTCTCTTCTTCTCCCTCCACTGGCTCCCCCTTCCTGAGCATATTCTGCACAAGCTCCTCACCTTCACCTACAACGCCCTTCACAACCTCGCTCCCCCCTACCTCTCTGCCCTGATCTCCCTCCATACTCCTGTTCGAGCACTCCGCTCCTCTTCCATCCCCTCCCTCACCGGCCCACGCCTCCCCTGCTTCCCCAACCGCCTTCGTCCCTTCTCCCTCGTTGCCCCGCATGCCTGGAACTCCCTCCCTGCCCTCGTCCACCTGCCCCCTCCCCACCTTCAAGTCCCTCCTCAAAACCCACCTCTTCTGCTCTGCCCTTCCTACCTCCTGCTAATTCCTACCCAGGATGATCCCCTACCTGTTATCTGCAAACTCCTAATTTACTGTAACCAAGCCAAGAACGTGTACCTGAGTTCTCGCATCCTCATGAATGTCGCATCCCTTGTCTCTCCCTCTGTTCCCCCTTCCCTGTCTCCCCTTCCCCGTCTTTAGATTGTAAGCTCTTGGGCAGGGACCAGGTCTATCTTGTTTTTTGTAAAGCGCCAGGTACATCGCTGGCGCTATATAAAAGCTTATAATAATAATAATAAAAGGTTTGGAACGTGGCTCTTGGGCTTGGGAAGTTCGCCCACTCCAATCTAGAAGATGCCTGGCACCTTTCACTCCTATTAATTTCAGTGGGAACGGAGGGTGGCCAGCATCTCTTATAGGAGGTTCGCTTTTAGCATCTTGCATGATTGGGTCCTTTTAGCTCAGGCTTCAAAGGGAATCATGGTCCCTTTGATGAGCCTATTCCCAGATAATCTACAGCCACACTGGGGCCCACATGCCTTGAGAAGACTGGCCCCAGTCCAATGCCCTCTGGATCCCTGTGCAGAGCCGCATGCGTAGTTTACGTGTGGCACAACGTGCCGGCAATGCGTGCACGGCTCCGCACAGAATCCGCAGGGCATTGGATTACGGCCTATATATGCACACTGGGGTGGGGTGCCCAGCAGAGGGGGCCATTCAGACTTCTGCATCAGGGCCCATTCCCACCTAATTACACCCCTGTAAAACAATCCCAAACTTTGAGACAGTTTAGATTCAGTTCCTTACTCATTATGTACCTGCGCTCTTATACAGCATTCAGCATCACAGTACGTAGTCGTGGACTTAATAATCATCATTTATTGATGGCACTGGCTTACACCATGGCCTAAAATTAATTGAGCAGTAGCAAGGACACAAATAAAATCATAATGAGTATACAATGATAACAGCATTATCAAGAGCAGCATAATCAATATACAAATCAATCCAGCTAAGAATATCAAGAAGAGAAAGATAGCTATAATAGTTAACATGGAAGTGAGGGCTACATGGTCCAAGCCCGGATCTCAACGAGCTGGGATTTCATTTGTTTGCACCCATAATAAGGAACAAAAATATCAGTAAAAAGCAAAACAGTCCCAGATCTGAACAAGCATTTTGACCAGAAATCCCAAATGACTGTATATTGGAGCCTTGCTCTTCAATGAGGGGGATTGGGGCAGAGCTTCTCCCCTGCCCCTGCTGACAAGTAGTGGACTGTCACACACTATGCTAATGACATAGCTATCTTTCCAACCTTGTGTGGGTGTGAACAGATAATGCTGGTTCTAGTTCCATACCTTAGCAGATGGGCAGCTAACGACAATCACTAGTGAGCTGCACACTGTGCTCAGCTAGAAGCGTGAGTGTATTGCAACCCCCTCCTCCCTTTCTCGCTTGTCCCCATTTGTTCCATCGACTTGTCATGGAGGCCCACCTGAGCCTGCTCATTTTCTGGAGGAGATGTCCTGTTTGGGCAGGCATTTGGCAGGCAGGGATAGGAGTGGATGGGACTGGGTGGCAGGTTTTAGGGAAGAAGTTTGGAGAGTAGGGAGGGTTGGCATGGGAGGGTATAGGCATTAGGTGGGAGATTGTTTGGAGGGAGGGTTGGTGTGGGTAGCACCTTTTGACAAATTGCATTTTAATGTTTTTTAATTGTATTTTATGTTTTTTTGCAAGCCACCCTGAGCCTTCTGGGAAGGCAGGGTAAAAATGTTGATAAAATAAATACATTCTGTCTCTTTACTGCATGTCTGTGCCGCATTTGGCATGACAAGGATTCAGTCTCTGACCTGGGCTTCCTGCCCCTCTGGAATATAATAATAATAAATCTTACATTTGGAGGGAATTTCACTTCTGAACAGTCTTTAAGTGTGCTATACAAACTTTGTGGCATGGTCTCTCTCCCCCACCCACCTCTTTCCCCTTAAAATGCTGTGTCAATTCAGCAGCTCACTGTAACACTATGCATCCCTTTGGAACAGGAAGTGAATGAGAACTCCTGAAGCCAGCTGAAACCACAACAATTATCCCATCTCGAATTTGGCCAGGAGATCCAGGGTTAATAGCCCCACTCTGGAGAACATTGCCACATGGCATCTGCAAAAGGCAGGACTGACTTCACTTTCATACAACCACAACGACAGAAAGAACCTCTCACTTCACAAACCCATCATGCCTAGCAAGAGGGTGAATGTTCAGCACCGATTCTCTGCCAATTATATGGAATCACATGTGCAGACGCACCAAGTGGTGCCCTTGAAAGGTGTCCATTGGAGTGCCGCTAACCTCCACTGAAAATGTCTACCGGAACATGAAATGCCTTCCTTCCAACAATTTGAGCGCCAAAGAGAAACAAGCCCTCCCCTTTGGTCAATAAGCTCCACCTCTCAGCGAATAAACTCTGCCCTCTCACAACCTTAGATGCACGTGTGCACATGCACACCCCTCCCAATATTCCAAGTGCATAAATTGGGACAGAAGCTATCTCTTCTGTTTCTCATTCTACTTAGTTCCTTGTCAGCTCATCATTTCCCCACTATCCTCTCCAATGAAATTCTTGGGAGGTAACCAGGAAAGAGCTTCCTGAAGCCTGAATACTGGCCCTTTTTTACACTCTTTCCTGAAAGAGGGACAATGGGATTCAACACCCAAAGAGGGACTGCCCTTCCTAAGTGGGGACTGTTGGGAGGTCTGATATGGGATCTGGTGTGATCCCAACAGTAGGTGCTATGGCTGCAAGCCATGCAAAAGGGAATCCACTCTGTGGAACAACTGCTGTATACAACCGGGACAGCGACTCATTACAAACCATTCATTTATCAAGCCCATTCCTCTTTTCTCTTCATTCATTGCACATGGGTGTAGATTTTAGATGCTTGTTCATTTTTCCGGTGGCTCCTGAGCTAGTCACTAAGGCAGGCCGTTGCTTTCAAGCTTTCAAAGACCGCTAGACAAATGAGCACTCTGCCTGAATAATCCCAGAGTTGCTCAGCAGCAAGCGTGTGCCTCAGAAGGTGTGGGCCAAGATCACACTCATGTGCATGTCTGGCTTTCTGTCCAATTAACATCCAGGAATGCCTGTTTGCAGCACTTACCTGGCACGTCTGCAACAGAACAGAGCTCACCCCTATCATGGTTCTTTGACAATGCAGATTTATTTATTTGGACTTATACCCTGCCCTTTCCCACTCGGGATGGCTTACAAGCATTCAAAAATATAAAAAAAACAATTAAAATGAACCATTATAAAATTCCAATTAAAATTGCCACCCTCATTACCCCGGGTCCTCTCCCTGCCCATCAAAAGCCAGCTAATTACGTCTACATAGCCTTCTGAAGATGCTTGGGCTCAGGATTTGATGGACCTTGAAGGGAAGGGAGTTCCAAGGTTACACACAACAGCTCCAGAGATATTACTGATTCTAACCATCATTTCCCTTATTGCTGGAACCAGTAATATAATCACTATCATCAACCTGAGCTTCCTGGCCCCGGCTCTCAGCTGCTGTCAATCAGTGCTGTGAATTCTATGGCACAATGTGGATTTACACCCAAGGACACTCGGTGTAGGGAGAAGAAAGAGTTGGGGAGATCCAAATCTTCTCTCTTGCTTCGTTCTAAAGACCTTTACTCCCAACTGCTGCTGGAGCATTTCCTCATTGTTTTACCTTATGCTTCTTCAAAGGCACAGCAAGATCTTGGTGTTCATGGAAGGCTCATGCTAGGCTAGCCAAAGACATACAGCCGGCCTGGCATTGGCTAAGAGCGACACTGTGCAGGGAAACAAAGCAGTCACTGTACCAGGGACTCTGTCTAAGAACTGCTCTTGGCTTTAACCTGAACAAACAACATGAGCCATTGGTTCCAAAATAGACTCAGCTCCGATTGGCAGAAGATTTTCCCTCCTCTCTGTTCCTTCCAGTCTGGCTCGTCTCTTCCTCGTCACCTTTCTCCTTCTCTTCTCCCCTCATTATTCTCCTCTTCTTTTTCTCTTCTCCCTTCTCTACTCTCCTTACCAACCTGTAGAACCCTAGATTAGGCGCTTCCTTTCATTCATGGACTCCACTGGTACTACTGCAACCATCAGCTTTATCCAACACATCCTCACCACGAGGGCATCTATCATTGGCGAAAACTCTCCATGACCTGTTCTAGTGTTGTGTAAAATCTGGGAGTAGGGTTGCCATCTCCCTGCAGGAGAAAACCCAGAGGCAAAAGGGGCTGTCAAGCCCCCTCCCTGACATAGCCCCGCTCCCTATGGAACATGGTGATAACACAACATTCCACAGGGGGCAGGGCCAAGTCAAAAAGGAAGTAGGGCCAAGGGGCTGTCATGACGCCTTTCTGACATGGCCACTCCCAGAGTCCCCACTATCTCCAGGATAAGAGGCTTGCCCTGATTGACCCAGAGAAGTCAGGGCACTCCCAGAGACCAGCAACTGTGTTAAAAAAACCAACCAAAGCATCCAGGCAAAACCCAGAGGGATAGCAACCCTGTTGGGAGGGGTGTTTCTCTTCAGACTCAGGAGGGTATCGGTCACCTGGGGACTACCGAGCTATCGGGGTTCCCATGCGCTCTGGGCTGTCCCCTTGCCTGTGTCCCTGGGTGGCAATCCCAAGTTTCAGAAAATTAGAATTGGGTCCAGGGCAAGGCTTGTTTTGGCCAAGAACTCCCGCCCTGCTCAATACTCGGGTGCAGTTAACACGAGAAGACCACATTTGGAGTTAAATGGAAAGCTTTATATATAAAAAAAGGGAAATCTAAAAGGCACAGAACAAGTACAGAATGAGCAATAAAAGAATAAAGACAGCACAAATGCAAGGCTAGCTATACACTCACTTCCCTGGCTAGTCCTCACCAAGTCCAATTAGATGTCTTGCTTCATGGATCAAAGTGTCCTTTCTCCGTCTCCCATCCGGGTGACAGGGCACACGCTTAGCGTCCAGCGGCAGTCTGGGAAGAAGGTCCAAGGAGTCTCTCTATCTTGCAGCTCAGCAAGTTTCCTCTTTTAATCCCTCAAACTATAATAGGAATGTCCAGGATGTCATGGGGAAAGGCGTACAACAGAGTGTCATCTTTTTTCTTGTTTTACTATTGTACAGGAATGGGGTTTTGATGGTTCAGGGTGGGTGCCTCAATGGCTTGTTGAATAGCCATTAACTACACCCTGATTCACTCAAGCCTGGTATTCACACAGGGAGTCTGTGTCGCAACTGAGAACCGAACCTACGTTTCCTGGATCCCGGTCCAGTCTCTCGGCTATGAAGTCTTCTTTCCCTAATCATGAGAATGGTCAGTAAATGTCTCTTAATGTACACTTGAATTAAAAGACAACCTGAGCTGCAAAGTTTACATTTGGAACTGATTGCTCTCCACAGTTCAAGAGGGTGGAGAGGCAGAAACAGCCATGAGGAGATTAGTGCTTTCTTTCTGACCCATTTCATGCAATAGGTCAAAGTTACCAAGTTTGGATTCAGATCCAAAGTTCTCCAAAGTCCCTAATGGCTCAGAAGCAGTGATAAAATTCAGGTTTATTATGGATTTCTTTGTCCACAGGATGGAAAGTGGCTTATACAAAATGGGCACAAAGATACAAAGAAAAGGAATGACCAGAAACGGCAGTGATGCAAAAACAGGGGAAAAAGACTAATCAGCTCCAGGAATTCCTTTGTTTCCATTTAAAGAATATTTTGGTGTCTACCTTTTCTGCCATCATTTTTTTAATGAACTTTGAACCTTCATCTTGTAATGTTTTGGGGGATATTTTCAAAGCATTGACTTGATTATGTTGTTAAGCCAGACAAAACGCATTAACATCAATGGGTGTTGCATAGTTAAACACCAGGCACAAACCAGATACTTTGAAATATTATCCTCCTTTATTCCCAAAGCTCAAGAGCAACTTGTACATTTTCCAGAGGGAACTCTGAGTGCAATTACAGGGCTGCAAACAAGGACAGCTGCAGAGTTGGGGAATTTCTGTAGTATGATCTATTATTTGTATTAAAATAGCAATTAGATGCCGTATCCTAAGTGGCAGAGGGGGAACCAAATCACAGAGATATTAAGTGACTTGTCTAAAATCATACAGTAAGTCAGTAGCAGATGTGGGAATTGTGTCATCTCCTAAATCTCAGTGCAGAGTCTTAACCACAAGACCATTCTTCCTCCCGGACAAGTTGCTCTAAGATGCTCCCTGATCCACATGGAACTTTAATGGCCCCTGTTTCCAGACACAATAACCCTAAATCCCATTGCAAACCATGGCTATTCCATATGGAACTTCTCTACACACCACTATGCCTGCCCCTGTTATGTAGGGGCAATAAATTGCACCCAGGTTTAAATTAATTCAAACCTAGCCCACAGGTGCAGCCCCATCTCCTACAGAACTCCAGAGTGTAGGCCCAGAGTTCCCTACTTAAAATATAAACGCTGAACTGCCACTGACTGCATGTGCAATAGATCTAACTAAACAGATGGGAAGATTTCACTTCCCCTCTCCCCCATTTTGGGAATGATGGGGCCGGATTAGAAAGATGGTTCACCTTGCAACAATGGTAGGGACAGGTTGCAAGATCCGTGACAGATGTATGACCTGCAGAAGGAGAACAGACTTGGATCTCTGACATAGAGAGCTTCGTGCTACAGAACCTTGAGCTCTATGAATCCGCATGATAATTCCTACCTAAGCCCAACCCAGTGCATCCCATTAAACCCCACCATAGTCAGCTCCTTTCTGGTTAATAACAAAAAGAAGAAAATCCAGACACTGTCACTTACCCCCATTCAGCTCCCTCCACTGTCCGGATTCATATGATTCTAACTCCCTAAGAGAATCCAAGCCATTCTCCCGTCAAGCAGGAACACACTAGTGCTTCAAGCACAGGTGAAGTACAGAATAAAGGCTGCTCTCTAAAGAGGCAGCTGGAGCCCGGTAAGAGGGTGCGCTTGAAAAACAAGAGAGAAAGAGACAGAGGGGGAGGGGGTGCAGGTTTTGTTATTCAGTCCACAGTTCTAGTTAATCCGTATTGAGATTGGTGTTTGCCGCTCAGATGGCGTGAGGTTTGCCAGGCCGCTGATGGGCAGAGAAACAGGTGATTGGAGTGACCGGAGCCATCACAATGAGCTGCCCGCCACACAGGAGCTGGGAGAAATGGCAAATGTCAGAGAGATTCAGAATACATGGGAATGACTTTTATTGACTGGTCCAACGCTGGGTCTTCCAGCTGTTGTGTAAATGAGTGGGTTATTATTAGTGCGTGGCTTGGGGCTGCTTTGCTCTCTCCTGATCAGCTCTTTTTGCACATGTCTAAGTGGGAACATCCAAAATAATCTCGCCTCTCTTTCCCAGACTCAGACGTTTATGCCTCTTTTCAAACAGCCGGAGAAGCTTGTTGTTTCCCCCCCCCCCACCCTAGCAACCGAGTGGAACACATTTATTTTTTTTAAAAAAGGTCCAGTATAAAGCAACAAAAAACAAAAAACAAAGCAGGGGTTTCCCCTGCTGCTAATAATAACCTGCCTTTCATCTGCCGATCTCAGAGCACTTTACTGTTAATGAATTAGGCCAGCAAGGTAGCGAAGCATTACTGCTTTACAGATAAAGAAATTGTTGCCTAGAGAGATCACAAAGCAACCTGATTGAAAAGCCAGAAATAAAATGCCAAATATTTGTTTTGCAGATCCATGCAATGCAAACCCAGGAAACATGGGAATATGTGTGTTTGCAGGCAGTACGTATGCAATTCCTGAATGATTCATGTGCATGATGCACATGGGTTAAGCCCTGATGTACCACACAAGTAGTATAACCTTATTCCTAGTATTCACCAAGCAGTTAATAAGTAATAAGCAAACACGCAGTGCCCAAGGTGTGGATGGTACATGAGCAGGTTCCTAGAGGTTTGTGTTCCCCTTTGGATCTCTGTATTGGCATCTGTCTACATAAAAAATGTAGCCATATGGACTCTGGGCTGAACTGACAATCCCCGTCATCCCCTGACGTATCCATGCACAACATGGTCAAAACATGTTGCCCCACACAAACACCTCATTTTAAAAAATGCCTGGTGCAATTCTCCCTGCTGTCAATTCAGTGCAGACCTCTGTGCTAGAAAAGACTGACTTGGTTTTACTAGCAGGGGGATAACCTTGACCAGGATCTGCGTTGCCATAAAGGCAGCACAGGTGGCCACATAGTGTGGAAAGTTGAAGGGGCAGCAAAAACAATGCCACCGCAACAATACGCTCCGTGCCTGGATTGGGGGGTGGGAGAGGCAGGGGGAGCCGGATCCACCAGTCCCTCGGTGTATGGGTGGCTTTGGGGAGGACTTTGCCAACCCAGGCCCACCCACTCCCCTCCCGTTGTGAAGAGACCACCACCCAGGGCACACAGAGCTGGCTGGGGCACAGGTACAGCATCTGGGCAAAAGGGGCAGCAAAAATCCTTGTGCTGCTGCTGGCCCTGACCTGTGTGCAGGACCCTGTGTGTCACTCCCATTTCTTCAGGAGAACAAGATTCCTCAGAATTAGGGATGCGCAGTGCAGCGGATATTTGCATCTGGATTTAGTGTAAGGAGATCCAGAGCTCTGTATCTCATTAGCATGCGCAACAGCCATTTTTTTGGGAGACTTAGCTAGTAATGTGAAATAACGGTTTGGGCAGTGTGTAAAATGGACTCTGTTAGGCTGTATCTGGATTTCCTTTTCTGAGAAATACTAATTGCCGGTGCCCCCCTAAGTAAAGCAAGGTCACTGGTCATTTTCAAAGGATCATAGAGCTCTCTCTGTACCTTCCTCCCTATTGGTTTACTCCTTCTGTGCTCCCCCTCCCTTTCAGAGATGTTTCCATGGAGATTCACGCCATTTTAAGACCTGAAAAAGGGCCCTCCGCTCCCTGCATAGGGGGCGGGGGGGGGGGGGTTTGCCGCGCCCCGCTCTTCCCCGCACGGGAAATGGGCGCGAAAATGTGCACGGGGTTGGAAACCCCGTCGGTTCGGCCCGTGCACCATTGATTGGTGGCCCGGGCATCAGGTGTGCCCAGCAGGGACTCCTGATTGGACGGTGCGGGGGCAGCTCCTCCCCTTTGCATAGGAGGGGGAGGAGGAGCAACTGCCGCCTGTGCAACTCTCTGCTCATTCGAGCAAAAATCCCAAAGGAGAAGCAGCACCCACCCACCCATCCCTTTAATACTGCGAGTTTAACCGGTTGCCACAAGGGGGCCAGGAAGGAATTTTGGAGGGCACCTCAGCAATTACGAGATGACCTTTTGTTTTGCCTTCCTCGCAGTATGGGGAATAGATTAGAAATAAATAAATAATCAATATGTTTTGACCTGATTGGAAACATAATTCATAATTGGCATGAGAATTTAAAATAGTTTAAGTCAAGCATATAATTGGCACTAATATGACAGATGCAATTCGGAATGATAATGTTTAAAGTTTTTGAATGATTATAATCTCGTCGCACTCTTGCAGGGGTCCAGTATGGTTAATAGGATTATTTGGTAGGTAGGGGTAGGTTAGATAAAAGAGTCATCTCCATAAGAGATGGAGGGCTGATACCTGATGATAAGCAGGGCATGGCTACAGCAAGATCATCCCTCTGGGAGTGGTGTCAAAGAAGGGTAAGGGCAAGCATGGCCCTCAATTCTAATGACACCATCATCCTTACTCGTGCCCGAACGGGCATAATTTTCCCCTTCGGCCTTGGCCAGGGAGCTGTTCGAAGGGGATGTTTAATGTTCAATTTGGTGATGGCACAGGAGGGCATATCCAGGCCATACACCTGTTTGTTAATATGTTGCACGTTTTAGGTTTAAAATACTGGACCCATAATTGCTTAGAAGCAATTCCACCAACTTCCATGATTTGTTGAATAAAGAGTGCGGCCAATTTAAAATCCATATATGTCTCTGTGTCTCATTTCCTGGGGGGGGGGGGGTGCGTCGGCAAATGCACCCTGGCAATGCTTCATTGCAATGAATGAGAGACAGAGTGTCTAAAAAACAGAGCGGTTAATATCTATTTTCAACAGAGAACATAACAAGTGCCATACTGGGTCAGATCAATGGTCCATTGAGCCCAGCATCCTGTCTCCGACAGTGGCCAGTCTCGGTCGCCTGGAAGAAGTACCCAACAGGTCACAATGGGGCGATCCATGCCCTGTTGTTCACTCCCAGCTCCCCGACAGTAAGAGGTTACATTCCCCCAAAACCTACCTGGCTAATAGCTGCTAAAGGACTGAACCTCAAGAAACTTGTCCAATCCTTTTAAAAAACCCAGCTGTACTACTGGCCTTGACCACATCTTCCGGCAACAAATTCCATAATTTAACTGTGCATTGTGTGAAAAAATACTGTATTTTATTTGTTTTAAATCTGCTACTCATTAGTTTTATGGAGCGTCCCCTAGTTCTAGTTCTATTGGAGAGGGTAAATAACGGTTCCCTATTTACTTGTTCCACACCATTCATGATTTTATAAACTTCTATCCTATCCCCTCTCGGGGTGTTTTTAGATAAGTGCCTCCTCACCCATTACCCACCAATCACCCACCCATCATGCATGTTGCAGGGCTGCATAGGGCGCCAATGTGACCCTGCGACATGCATGATGGGTGGGTAATGGGTGGGGAGCTGCTTGCCTAAAAACACCCTCAGTTGTCTCTTCTCCAAGCTGCAGACTCCCAACATATCTAGCCTCTCTTCGTGGGGGAATGGTTCTGTATCTTTTATCATTTTTGTTGCCCTTCTCTGAACCTTTTCGATTTCTACTGTATCTTTTTTGAGATGGAGTGACCAGAACTGCACACAATACTCAAGGTGCAGTCGCACCATCGATTTACAGAGGCATGATATTTTCAGTTTTATTCTCTATCCCTTTATGAATAATTCCTAACATTGTTTGCTTTTCTGACCGCCGCCACATGCTGAGCTGAGGATTTCAATGTACTATCGACAATGACTCCAAGAGCCTTTTTTCTGTGTGGCAACTCCTGATTTAGAACCCAGCATTGTGTACATACAGCTTGGATTATTTTCTCTATGTGCATCCTTTTGCACATGCATCAGAGCTCTGTTTTATAGATCTCGGTAAAGAGGTCTATTAACGCAAATACAGAGCAGCCGTCCGTACTCAGAATACATCACTCCATATTTACCTTGCCCTTAGCCCCAATTTTGAATTCACTCATATCTGTGAAAACAGACATAACCCCAGCAAGAACTTTACAGCAAGGGCCCAGCCGACCATGGGTGAAGCAGCTTAATGACTAGGATTGCCACTTTTGGTCATTTTTTACCTGACACTTCCATTTTGACCTACAGGAGTGTCAGGTAAAAACACCACCACAGGTGGTGACAGCACTATCATTATATTCAAAGACGGGGGCGGCTGCTGGGTTTTGATGTTGGCGGGGCACTGGGGTAGTAAGGCCGGCGGGCCTAGGGGCGGAGCCAGGGGGATGGTAGGTCAGTGGCATGGCATAACCCAGCAGCAAGGAGTTCCCAGGGTTAACATTGGATGGAAGAAAACACAGTCTACATGCACATCAAGCATAAAATAAATAATTTGTAAACCCAAAACACAGGGAAACACCCAAAACACTGACATAACACCCAAAACACTGGCATAACCCAGCAGCAAGGAGTTCCCAGGGTTAACATCGGATAGAAGAAAACACTCTACATGCACATCAAGCTTAAAATAAATAATTTATAAACCCAAAACACAGAGAAACACCCAAAACACTAGCAAAACACTGACAAAACACAGCAGCAAGGAGTTCCTAGGGTTAACATTGGATGGAAGAAAACAGAGCCGGGGCATTGCCCCTTCCCTCCCTAGAGGGCCCACCACCCCTGTTCGAAGAGGGGAGGAGGGCATACATGCTTTAGTGCCAGCTAGTCAACATGGCCCCCTCTTCTCAGAGATTTAAAACTGTTAGAGGGTGTGAGTCAGAGGCCCTTTGCTCCACCCCTTTCTGATGTAACCCTGCTTGTTTCCAACCGCTGTGTTGTCAGTGCTCAGAAAAGGGGAGTAGTCACTTCAGAATAGGAAGGGGAACCCCTTTGCCCTGTCCTTTTCTGTCATGACCACACACCCTCTCCTTGGCTCACAACACTCAGAAAGGGGGCGCTTCCCATTTCAAATGCATCTGGTTAGGAGGTCCTTTATAGAAACCTAGGAAAATGGATTTGGCCAAGAAGAAATTTTTCATGGGCTCCACTGGAGTCTAGTCTAACAAACAAGAAATACCTCCCTAAGGAGGATCATCTGGCCCCCAATGCCGTGTGTATAGAGGGAACTGGAGCGCATTCCACCAGAGCGAAGATAGTAATCGGGGTAGAGGCCTGGCTCTCTTGTGCACTGGACTCATTTCTGTAGGCCCCAAAACTTGAAGGAATCCTCTCTCCAAGTGAAAATAGGTTTGTTAGATTTCATCAAAGCCCTAGTGATTGGCCATTTGGTCTAGGACACAAAACTGCTATGGGAACATGGCAAAAGTGCTTGTCTTTATTTACAAGACACCTGGGTTTTGCAACAGCAAAAGCAGTTGCAGAAGAGACATACATTGACCAACGCAGCTCTTTCTGCTACAGAGCAATTTATTGCTGTGACGGTACCATCATAGTCATCAGTTTGCTCTTGTGAGTTCCTGGAGATTATCACCAAGGGGTGGGCTATGTTCCCAAACTCTGACTTTTGTTAGTGGCATTTCAATCTTTTCATACTCTAGTTTACCTACGGGTAGTCATGGATAGGATGGGTACAGTTTTTGCTCTAGCCTGGGTACAGGCTGGAGCCTGTGTGTTCAGGCCCTCAGTTTTACCTTTGTCCAACAGGTGGCAGCTCCTTGCTATGGTGACTGAGTCAGGGCCGACAGAGCTAAGAATGCCACCTATTGGATAGCATCTCCAGCAGCACAGTCCTTGCTAGCATCACCCTGGATTCAGTCCCAGAGGAAAAAGATTTGTACCATGGCACCGACCTGCTGGAACTCCAGTTCTGTCTGTAGCAGCTCAGTGGGCACTAGAACCCTGCTGGGGGAATGGATTTAGTGGGTCTGCAAAGGGAATTGTGACAACTGGCCAATAATACAAGTAACAAAAAACTGAGGGGAAAGCATGCTGGGAAACTGTAAGGACTCAATCCTGACATGGGTGCTTGGAGCAGAAGAGGGTGGAAGAAGGTGCATTTGCACCCCCAAGTACCACCTCTTCTGAGCCTTTTGGGCAAGGTCACACTGGAAACAGGAGGGGGCAATGGGGCTCTCTCTCCCTGTTCTTAGGTGGCCACGCCCTTTCTGAGTGTTGTGAGCCAAGACTCTGGGAGAGGAGGTGTGGTCATGACAGAAAAGGGCAGGGCAAAGGGGTTCCCCTTCCTGTTCTGAAGGGACTACTCCCCTTTTCTAAGCACTGACAACACAGCGGTTGGAAACAAGCAGGGTTACATCAAAAAGGGGTGGAGCAAAGGGCCTCTCTCACACCCTCTTGAATTCTGCAGGTGCCCCTGTATCCTGATCCCATTCAAACCAGTGGAGAAGCTCCTCTTTCTTTCAATGAAGTCAGAAGGTAGCCCTACGACAATGGATTGTTTGTATGTCTGGAGCACAAAAGCATGTGTAGCTAACGTAAGCACAACACTCTTTTCCAACGTACTGCAATGGCATGCCAGGTGGACACACATCCTTCCTTACCTAGATCCATTCATGTGATCATATTCCCTCTTGACATTGACTCGGACTGGTTGGTTGATCCACTCCTGCTGTGGAGGTAAAGGGTTGATTTTATGCGGCTGGCCGTAGTCAGGGTTCCCTGAGGCCGTCATGTCTGCCTTGGTGAGGTGAGCAGCAGCTCCGTACGTGGAATCGAAGAGGGACTGGTCGTCGCTCACCACCGACAGAGCCTCCTAGAGATCAACAAGAAAACAAGAGCCCAGCGTCATGAGTAAATCGGCAACTCAGCTGCGTTCTCTCTTTGAGCTGGCAAGCAGGTGCATAGCCTGGCCCCACCTGAAACTGACATCTGCCAAGGTCACCAATTGAATCACATCCTTCAGGGCTCATTAACCCTTATGCAAAACTGGTGGGTCCTTTCCCTGGCTCCTCTTTATCTGAACTGGGTGGAGCCAGAGTTGAGGTTAAGCAGAGGTTTTACAGAGAAGTAAAGAAAACTACCTAGTCAGTTTTGTACCAGAAACAGCACCATCTTTACCACTTGACTACAAGAGGCACCTTTACCTGCAAATGTTGCCTCCCTCCACTCATTCTCGTCTGACTACAAAAACAAATGACCACCACCACAGCCAGAACAGGTATCATTTTTAAAAAGGTAACATCAGAACATACTTCTTTAAAAAAAAATTTAAAAATCCAAAGTTTGTGTGTGTAGTACTTCAAGATTACTGGTCTAGAGAGGGAGCAAGGGCACAGCTATATTAGATATAGGAAGATGCGGCTGCTCTGAGCCTATGAGCTTGGTGGGGGTGGGGCATGCCCCCTGGTGCATCTGCTGCTGCTTGGACAGGTGCCGGGGCCCCGTTCCATCCTCTGCACCAGAGCTCATTTCAACCTAGCTACACTCCTGGGAGAAGGAGTTTGGTTGGTATATTGGAGATGTAAGGGGTGGAGAAAAAGTAACTCAGATGGTATGTTTTGTTGACTTATACAAGTTTTCAAGCCAGAGGAAGGGCCATGTGTGACCCTAAAGCTTGCATACTCTCACCAGAGTATGTTGGTCCAAGAAAAGCCATTGTCTCCAAGATCGCTGGAGGCATTCTTTTGGGGTAAGAGTTAAGTCAGTGTGTAATTGGACAGCCCCTAAGTGTTTGCAGGACCAGTCCAGAGACCCAAGACCTGGGTAAGTCCTCATGGGGAGAAACCCCTGGGAGCTAGCCAGGGAGTGGCAAATACTGGACCCTGTAAATGAAGAAGTAAAACTAATTAGGAGTGACCCATTGGCCCCAGCTGGGCATGGCACAAAAATGTAAGCTAGCTGGGATAAGTCTTACTATAAAAGGCTGAGCTAGGCCTCAGCTGGGAGCTAGGCTCCAGGTCACAAGCGGCTGAGCTAAAGGAATGTGAGGCCTTGCGTCATCAAGGCCGTCCTGCCCGAGGTAGAGGCTAAGAGTGAGGTCAGGGTGCTGGAGACATCAGGAAACTTGGGAAGCTGAACTCAAGGTTGGGAGCACAGGGAGGGATTCACTGCAGATGTCTGAACCTGATCTGGATTGCGTATAGACTAGGGACTGATCACAGTAAATAAAAGAGCACCTCCAGGGAGAGAATCCAAGTGAAAGGTACTGTTTGGGGCCCCAATCCTGAAGCAACTTATGGGGATGAGGCCACCTGGTTACACAGTAGATCCCCCCAAAATGTCTTGAATGATCCCATTTTGAGACTTAAATACAGCAAAGACATACAAAGTCTATCAAATACTTCTCCACAGATGGTGTGACCCCATTTCAAGTCTGGATTCACAGCTTGGGAACTTCTGAGCGATTGTGTGGAGTGGTTGTGTTGGGATGAAATATTTTCATGCTTGATTGGAATAATTAGCTGAGTACACTACCCACACAGGATTTGTGATTTTCCCTAATGATTTGTTTCTAAATTTAGTTGGAAACGGGACATTTTCTTCCTCCTTTCTTTTTTCTCCACAGAAATTCAGAAATTTCATACACATGCGAAAAAAAGAGCAATTTTTAACCAATTCAGTTTATTTCCTTGCTCTTTCCTGCATTGGTGTTAGACACGGTGCTAGACAAGTCTATTACAGGCTTCAATATCATTCAAAACCCATTTGGCAAGCCTTGTACACATTCCATGTAGCAAAGTTAGCCATCAGTGCAAGTATAGCCTGCTTTTACTCCAAATGCTGAAAAATTGACAGATCCAAGATTGGAATTAACAGTGCACGAGCCCCAAAACTAGTATCTAACCCACTAGGCAAAACTGTCCCCTGGCAAAGACCCCTCACCTCTCTCAGGTTTAGCCTCCTCACCAAGGACCATGTTAGAAAGGGCAAAGAAAGAGGTTCTTATAATATGTAAACTAAAATGACAAGTTTGGGGTAGGGAGACAACTGGAAAGCTCCTGGGTGTGTTAATCGAATTTTAGGATTGGAACATAAGAAGTGCCATACTGGGTCCACTGAGCCCAACATCCTGTCTCCAACAGTGGCCATTCTCGGAGAAGTACTCAACAGGTCATAATATTATTTATTTATTTATTTATTTATTTATTAATCAGAATTTATAGCCCACCCCCTCCTGCCCAATGGCAGCTCGGGCCGGCAAACAATATATATTAAAAAACAGAATAAAAAATCTAACACACAATATAAAAACCATGGAGTGATCTATTTTGTGCTGTTCTGTCCCAGCTCCCGGCAGTCAGAGCGTATTTTTAACGTGACACCACCATCTGTGGCCGCGCTTACCCCGGCGGGGCTACAGGCGGTGGTGCCACATCTGCTCCCGCCTGCCAGATTTTCAACATGGGTGGGAGCAGAGTACACTCTGGACTGTGGCAGGGCTAACCCAGGCTGTGCGCTGGGTTCTCTGCCAGCGCACATCCTGGGTTAAGCCCTACCACGGTCCGGGGAAGCCTACCCCGGACCGTGGTAGATTGGGCCACCATGCCTGATGGTTCGCTGCACCTAACCCCGGCCAGTGGCTGGAGCAGTTCTGGGAGGGCATGGCAGCTTCATAGGCCTCCGCATCTACCTGTGCCAAGGAGCACGGGGGGGGGGTGGGTCGGGGCCGTGTGGACACACATCTACCACCCTCTCCCTGCCCCCAGCCACCGGAACATTTGTTCAGCGGCCAGGCAGACTCCTGCCCGGGGTGAGGTCTCTCTCCTGGGCAGGATTTAAGCATGGCAGCTCAATGGGCCGTCATGTGTGAAAATACCCAGAGGTTACATTCCCCCAGCCTAGTTGGCTAATAGCCATCAATAGACCTATCATCCAAAAACATGTCTAATCCTTTTTAAAACACAGTTATGCTGCTGGCCTTGACCATATCTTCGAGCAACAAGTTCCACAAGTTAATTGTGCATGGAGACATTTTTATTTTATTTTATTTGTTTTAAATCTGCTGCCAGTTAGTTTCATGGAGTGTCCCCTAGCTCTAATACTATTTGAGAGGGTCAATTACTCCCTGTTGACTTGTTCCATGCCACTCACGAAGGGAGCTCAAGGAGCACCAAGTCCAAACCCCTGCTCCATGGCAGGATATCTTTGCCTACAGTTTTTCCCAATACTAAAAGGTGCTAAGGTCACCATTCAGCTGCCACTTGTCTAGTTAGGAATCCTGCCCTGTGCTGTCACCTCCCAATCTTTATCCTTGAGCACGTCAAACTAAGCCTGAGACAGGGATCTTGTGTTTATTACTCTGGCATATATATATTATATTATATTGCCTCTGGGATAGGCTGGATTCAGCTTTTCTAGTTTTAATCGCATTCCAGGCATAACACTGCAACTTCCATCTACAGCCAGCCGGTGTACAATGCAGGCACATGTAGCATCCAGCCAAACTCAGCCTGCACCTTCTCCAAGGAGCCAAGAAATTGTACAGCAGCATCCCTCGTGCTGTTACTGTAAGGATTCTGCCCTGAGGTCTTTAAGAGTGAGAAGACCTCTGGACATAGGATGGCCATGCCTCCCCTTTAAAAGAGGACACTTATGGAAAATTCACGGTTCAGGGCTGCACTAGAACCAATGCAGCCCTGCAACATGTATTTTTCATAAGCATCCTCTTTTAAAGGAGAGGCATGGCAATCCTACCTGGACATGTAAGAACATCCATTCCTGTGGAGGGAAAGTCAGAGGCCCCTCTTAAGCATTCACTCAGTTGTTATGCAGGCAAAAGACCCAGTGACTTATTATTATTATTATTATTATTATTAACAAATATTTATATAGCACCAGCAGTGTACCTGGCACTTTACAAAGTAATAAAATAGACACGGTCCCTGCCCCTAGGGCTTACAATCTGAGAGACAGGAGCTGGGGGAGAGACTTAGGAAGGGGAACAGAGGGAGAGACAAGGGGTCTAACGTTCATGAAGATGCGAGGTCTCAAGTGCACGTACTTGGCTTGGTTACGATGAGAATGACAGCAGGCAGGTCCATGTGGCAAGGATAAGGGTAAACCGATCATAGGTATAGGAATAGTGGCTCAGCAGGATAAAGCGTCAGACAGAGCAGAGCGAAAGAGGTGAGTTTTAAGGAGAGATTTGAAGGTATGAAGGGAGGGGGCAAGGCGGATGTGGACAGGGAGGGAGTTCCAGGCATGGGGGGCAGCAAGTGAGAAGGGACGAAGGCGCTTAGGGGAGCAGGGAAGGCATGGAAGGGTGAGAGAAGGGACAGAGGAGGAGCGAAGAGCACGGGAGAACTTTGCCTCAGTTAGGACTTGTAGCAGGTAAAAGAACAAGGCAAGGAATTCTGGCTTTGGCTCACCTGGGGTTAATGCTGAAGGGGCAACCCAAACTGGGACTAATGAGGGTGTGGCTGGGGCTATGTAAGCCGAGCTGGCCCAAACCTGGGGAAGCTGGTGCATCCTCCCTCAACTGGCTGAGAGTGCCCAGGCTTGCTTAGACTTTGCGTATCTGCTCTAAAGTTTTTTTTATTCAGTGAGCTCTGGATTAAAGGATCCCTGAAATCAAGTTGTCTCCCACTGTGCTATGCCTTCTAGAGACTGTTGAGGACAGTCCTCCTAGCTCCAGGACTGAATGACAATTTCAAGAACTGGCCTCTCAGTGTCTTCCATTCAGTGGATTCCAAAGCATGTTGGAGAATAATAAGGCCATCATTGTCAAAGGTGGCTAATAGCTACAGGCCCCTCAGTCTGTGGGAGGCCAATAGGAAAGATGCTGAACCTGAGCACTATTTAGACGTCAGTTGAAGATGGGGGAAGTCCCCTTCACCACAAAATGGCAGCGATGGGGGATTTGTAGCGCCCCTCCTGGGGAGCAGGGAGGGTACTGCTGCGGGGGTGACCCGTTAGAGGGCTACCCGCCGTGTTTGGTTCAGGGTTGCTGGGCAACCCTCCCTGGAGGCGTGAAAAAGCGCGTCATGTGGGCAGGGAAGTCCGCCCCTTTTAGGAGGGGCTAGCTTCCTGTGTGCTGTGAGAGCACAACATTGGAGGCCGAATAGTCAGCCCCACCCAGCTCCCCTCTAGCACTGTGGGTTAATTCCGGTTGCCATTACGGGACCAAGGAGGAATTTTGAGCGAGTAGCCTTCTTGGTAAGGATCGTTGTGTTTTTGCCTCCTTTACAGTGTTGAGTAGGTTAAATAGGACACCGATTGGAATAATTTGAATGATAAGGGAATTATCTAATTGGAATATAATCTAATGTAAATAAGTCTGTTAATTGGCAGCTAAATAGGGTATCTGGATAAAAAAAGAGAAAGAGGATTGGTATAATTTGACAGCGATTGGAGTAAGTAGTGGTTATAAGGTAATTTGGTTGAAAAAAGTTGAAGTGGGTCAAGAGAATTGTCGCACTCTGCAAGGGTCCAGTATGCGATAGTAGGATAAATAGGTAAGGCTATAGAGAGAGTCATCTCTTTAAGAGATGGGGAGGTGATACCCAGGCAACGCTGGTCACAGCATGCACTGGGGTCATGTCCCTAGGAGGGGTGTCTTCGCAAGGTAAGTAAGGACAGGCACAGTCCTCAACCTTGCGGGCATGGTAGCTCCTTACTCTGGCCCAGAGTGGCTTGGCCCCTTCGGCCACAGCTAGTGACCTGCTGAAGGGGTGAAGTTTGAAGTTAATGGGCACTGACACTGGAAGGCACATCCAGAACAGTGCCTGAGTTAATATAGTTGATGATTAGCTAGCATACTGGACCCAGATTGCTTAGTGCAATTACCCACCGGCCTGATGATTGAATAAAGAGTGCGGCCTGTTTAAAATCCAATTAATGTCTCTGCGTTTTAATGGGGGGGGAGGGGGGGAGTCGACAAATGCAGATTCTCAGTACTTCTGAAAATCAATATCAAAGTGTCTCCAAAACCAAGACACACAGATTTGACTGTTTGTGTATGTATTTATTTATTTTTTCCTTCTTCTTTTTATGTGACTTTTATTTAAAAAATCAAAGTACAACGCATTTGACCATATACATTCTTATACATATAATTTTAGCCCTGTAAGTGTTACACAGGTATTTGTTTGTGTATGTATTATCGAAAGAAAGATACACACCCCACTAATAAGTAATAAGGAGCCTCAGGGGCATAGCTAGCTTGGGATGGGCCCAATGACAAGAAATGTCCGTCCCCCCCCCTTTTTCCTGCCAGTGGTGAAGCTGCTGGCTGGCCTTGGGGCACCTCCCAGCTCAGCCGGCCTAGGGGCACTGAGCTGCTGGCGCTCGGGACTTACTTGCTCTCTGCAGAGCAGGGGCGGCTGGTGGCTTTTTAGTTTGGAGGGGCAGTAAGGCCGGCGAGCGGAGCCAGGGCAATGGTGGGCGGAGCTGGGGCAACGGTAGGCGGAGCCAGGGCACAACCCAGCAGCAAGGAGTTCCCAGGGTGAACATTAGAAGATGGAAGAAAACACAGTAGTCTAAAATGCACTTTAAGTTTAAAATGAATAACGTATAAACCCCAAGCACAGGGAAACACTGGCACAACCCAGCAGCAAGGAGTTCCCAGGGT